>BQNB010146529.1:0-16564 GCA_026074375.1 Tanacetum coccineum
TCACATATCCCACACAAACACATATAAACACGTATAAACACATAACCATACATTGTAACAGATACATTTAGGTCAACACGACGGTTTGACCAACCTGCTCAAGTCATGGTTGTCACACATATAGTATAATTGATGTCGAATTATAAAAAAAACCCTTTTGGAGAATATCTTGGTGATGTTTGGCGAAAACTGTGTTTAAAATGATTATTGTGAATAAAATGTGTTTAAAATGATCATTGTGAATAGAACATGTTTAAGTGGCCTATACAATTAAGTTATGAAAATTGTCGTTTGTTTATTAAATTCTAAATTTTATTATGAAAAGTAGGTTTAAAATAATTCATGGTAGTAAGATGCGATACACCATTAGATAACTATCTCCAGATTTTTATAACAACCACGATTAAAATGAATTTTACAAAGATTAGACTTCAGACATTTTTTTTAATTTTTTTTATATTTAAAATGACTTTCTTTATTTTAAATTGATTTTTTTTATAAAAACATTATTTAATTGGTTCTTTCGAGTAAAGTCGATTGTTGGTATAACAATTTTGTCTTTCGTATTTATAAGTTCTGGTGCGTAATGATTTTCGTTATGTGTTTCTTTTGTCGTGGTACGCCTGTTGATTTTTTTTCGTTTGCGTTTTCACTCGGTACATATATGTATCCTTTCTTTCAAAGGATTCTTATGTCATTTGATCCACGTCTATTTGCATATGTGGAATCCCCCATATGTATTTTAGTCGTGATTCGATATTCGTTCGTTATCCTATTCGATAGTTCGTAATCCTTAGAATTTGTTGATACCGTCGGGTCGTGGAAGCTTTGGTGTGAATGTGGGAATGGGCTGATTGTCTAAGAATAAGGTCGTGATAGTATGTCATGAAAAGGTGGTTAGGATATCGTTGGAAGGTGAAGAGATACTTCGGGTTCAAGGTGAACGTACTCAAGGAGTTGCGAAAACCTTATTGAACACGAAGGTAGATGAACCGAAAGTGAGTGATACTTCCGTCGTACGAGATTTTGTTGATATGTTCCGAAAGACTTGTCAATGACCACCGTGATTGCAGTTTTAATACACTTGTAAAATATATATACTAATATAACCTTAAGAGTAATTAAGAAAATTACCAAGTTACCCTTAAAATGCAAGAATTATCTGAACAAGTTCAAGAGTTGCAAGACAAAGGTTTCATACGACCTAGTCATTTTTCATAGGGAGCACCAGTGTCGTTTGTTAAGAAGAGAAACATAGAGTTCATTTGAAGTTAGTATTGAAATTATTGAGGAAAGGAGAAGTGTATGCTAAGTTTACTAAGAGTGAGACAGTGAAGAATTGAGAAGTACCTACGACACCATCCGTATAGATTATTCTTACTTAGGAATTAGCAGGTACCTACCCTACTTTCATTACAAATTTTTACTAAGATTTTTAAACCCCACTACTTCCCAAACTAAGAAGGAATCAAAAGTATGATAAGTGTGCAAAACGAAAGAGGCTTACCAGACTTGAAGAATGATTTTGTGTGACGCTTCGATAAATCAAATTTAGTATGGTTGATCGTTGATGTAGAAAGAGAGAGTGAAACCAAGACGAGTAAAGCACGTCCATGACTATCCAGGCAGTATTAAGGAAAAAATTGGTTACTTTAAGTGAAGATCGCCCAAGGTAGAGAACACGAACAACCAAAAAAACAGCTAGCTGAAATGCTACGTGCACATGGAACCAACAAATTGGAAATGGAGAGCACATGAATGGTTATTACTCTATGGATTAAATTGTATAGTATGTGAGTATGAAATTCGCTACCATCCAGGTAAGGCAAATGATGGTGACGATGTTTTAAGTTTGGAAGGGAACGAGAAACCTAGACCGTGATCGGCGATGGCTAAGACCATTTAGTATGGAGTCAATAGGAATGATACTGGCGCCCAAAAGAGAGGCGTTTAAGTAAGAGAACTTACTCGCGGAAAGACTACAGGTTTTTAGATCAACAGATGAAGGAAATGGGAAGAAGAGTATGAATTTGATGGATCGTATTTTAGTGTTTCCATTGGTAGGAAGTGAAATGGATGAGGCCCATGCATCAAGGTACTTGGTACATCTGGAGCGATCGGAATACTATAACTGGGAGACATTGTCTTGGTAGCCATTGAATAGAGAAAGATATAGCTATCTAAGTTAGCAAATTTCGACTAAGAAATTGTTTAAGAGGTGAAGGGCTGCAATGCCAAAGACTTTTGTTACCTGCAACACCTGAGATACTTGAGTGAAAACATGATATAAATACCATGGATTTTATCACTAAATTAGCCAAGGTCAAGGTAAGTTGGGAATGATATGAATGAGATGATGGTCATAGACTAGACAAGTCACCTTATATTTCTAAGCTATACGAGAAGAATACAAGAGGAGAAGTTGAAAAGGATTAATCTTTATGAAATAGGTAAGCAATGAATAGAGTTCTGTTGTCGATCAATCTCAGATGGAGATGGGAGATTTAACTTCGGGTTATTGAGCAGAAAAAAAAAACGCTGCAGAAAGCATACGGAACACGACTAATAGTGTAAACGGCTTATCAACGCTCAAATGGATGGACAAAGGAAGCGTGCAGATTCGGCCTTTTATGGAAAGGTATGTAAGGCGTGGTGTGTATTGACTATAGTGTAGTTGGTATGTCCCACTTACCGTAAACTGAGTCTTCTTATAACAACATTATCACACAAGCCATTGCGGTGTGCTCCGTTCGATAGCATATATGGAAGAGAAATGTAGGTCCACCCTTGTTTATGGCTGAAATTGGGGAAGGTAGTTTGATTGGACCCGAATTGGTGCAGGAAACGACTGAAAAAGTAGTGGTTATATAGAGAAAGCTCAAAGCGGGCGAGAGATCGCAAAAGAGCTATGCTGACAATAAGGCGCAACCGTTCAGAATTTGAGGATTGTAGATCGTGTGATCTAAGGTGTCACTTGAAGTGCCGTGTTCGTTTTTGGAAGACGGTAAGTTAGCCCCGGAGGTATGTAGGGCCATTTGCGATTCTTGAAAGGATTGGTCCTGTAGCATATCGGTTTAAGATTGTCTGAGGAATTGAGTGGTGTACATGACACAATCAACGTGACAAACCTAAAAAAGTGTTTGGCGGATGCTAGCCTGCATGTGCCATTGGATGAGATTAAGGTTGACAAAACTCCTCGTTTTGTTGAGGAACCTGTAGAGATTATGGACTGTGAAATTAAGAGTTTAAAACGTGTAGGATCGATATTCCTTAATGAAACACTGATATACTGTCAACTATGCGGAATCTAGTTGGCAGTACTAAGAAGAACACATAAAGATTAATCAAACGATTTGTATTATCAACCATTTGAATCTTCTGCCTAAATTTGCAGACCATAAAACAATACTAATACATTTCGTGTTTTCTAATGTCTTCCTAGAAATCCTTTTATAAACATAAGGATATCCTCTAGTAAGATGTACATCCTTGGTATGACAATAAACACTAATCAATACTAATCATAAAAATAACAGTTACAAGATAATAATTAAGTTAAATATAGAAATTTACTTAACATAAATCGTTTAAATGCTAATCCTTTAAGAATCCATTATCCACGGCAGTATCTTCCGATCTTTAATTGGCAGTACTTGACTTTCTACTTAGCATACTTGACCTTTTGTCTTGTATGTCCCAACAATCCTCCCCTAACTTGAATTCTACTTGCTTGACTTCAAGTTTCTTGATAGTTGGTCTTCTTTGTTCAGCATCAGTCTGTCTTGTCATTAAAGCAGTATCTTGTACACAATCTGTTTGAGTATCTTGAAATGTAACCCCTTGTTATGAACATAAACACTTCTCTTTGTCTTAGCATCAAACAGATTGTTCTTCTCAGCAACGTGTCTTCTCAGACAACGTAAATGGTTTTTATGACCCTTTAACCAAGAACCAATTAACCTCTTGGGCTAGTCATTCTTTTGGTACCTAGAAAAGGTAATAATCCATGGTAAACTGAAAACCACTTCAACACTCAGAACATGAATCATAGTGTGTTGAATACTATATGACTTTAGGTAAGTCATTACAACCATAAACGGATTTAATAAATCTTTACCTGTAGCCGTTTGCTCAGGACTAGTCAACTCTCAGTAATAAAAACATTGTGAGATTGAAACTATAGTTTTGAGCAAACTTATAAAAGCTATCAACGTATTTGAGTTCTCTTACCAAAAAGCCTTTGCTATTGGAGTAGCCAATATTTCAGAGCAATAATACCATGTGTATTGATCACCATAACGAATTTTGTAATTGTCCAACCACCAACAGATTTGAGAATTGTCTTTTAACCAAAACTTTTTGATTTGGACTAGACAATGTCTTATGTTGTTAGAGCATGGTGAATTGATTACCATTTGCTGTGTGGTGGTTAACCCACACTCAATACCCTTAAAACAGTTGATTTTCAAATATTTGTGCTTAAACCTTTTTGCACACATCAATCTTCACAATATTTTCAAAAACACCTTTTAACTAACATACTTCAACAAGGTACTGTTTGTTTTAACTAATACTTTGAATAAAGTACTGCTTGTCCACAGTTAAATCTTTATAAAAAAAAATTAAAATTAATAAAAAAAAAAAAAAATAAAAATAAAAAATCTTTTAAAAAAAAAAAAAAAAAAAAAAATATAAAAAAAAAAAAAAAAAAACAAAAAAATATAAAATAAAAAAAAAAAAATAAAAAAAAAAAAAAAAAAAAAAAAAAAAAAAAAAACAAAAAAAAAAAAAAAAAGAATAATAAAAAAATTAAAAAAAATTAAAAAAAAAAAAAAAAAAAAAAAAAAAAATGGGAAAAAAAAAAAAAATTAAAAAAAAATTTAAAAAAAAAAAAAAAAAAAAAAAAAAAAAATTTTAAAATAAAAAAAAAAAATAATGTGATAAAAAAAAAAAAAAAAAAATTAAAAAAAAAAAAAAAAACAAAAAAAAAAAAAAAAATAAAAAAAAAAAAAAAAAAAAAAAAAAAAAAAAAAAAAAAAAAAAATAATGGTAAAAAAAAAAAAAAAATAAAAAAAAATAAAAAAAAAAAAAAATATTAAAAAAAAACAATAAAAAATAAAAAAAATTAAAATAAATAAAAAAGAAAAAAAAAAAAAAAAAATTATTAATAATTTAAAAAATAAAAAAAAAAATTTATTAAAAAAAAAAAAAAAAAAATTAAAAAAAAAAAAAAAATGTGTATAAAAAAAAAAAAATTAAAAAAAAAAAAATTAATAAAAAATAAAAAAAAAAAGTAAAAAATTAAAAATAAAAAAACTAGTTAACATAAAAGACCCCTGCGAGACACGCAGTGTCCAAAACTAGTCCAATTCACGTGTAAGACGCCAGCTTCACTAAAAAGTGAGGCTAACAGTTTGATTTGGACTAGTCAATTCTTATGTTTGTTAGACATGGTGAATTGATTACCATTTGCTGTGTGGTGGTTAACCAACACTCAATCCCTCAAAACAGTTTTATTTTCAAACATTTGTGCCTTAAACCTTTTTGCACACTCAAATCTTCAAAATATTTCAAAAACAACCTTTTAACTAGCAGTACTTTCAACAAGGTACTGTTTGTTTTAAACTAGCAGTACTTTGAATAAGGTACTGCTTGTTCACAGTTAAGTCTTTTTATCAAAACAAAATATGTTACTTTCAAAGAAAATTTTGATAAATCATACCAGTTGTTTAAGAATCATCACCATCTTCTGTTGTCCACAAAATGAACAGATGTATCAATGTAATAGCTATCTCACTCTCATCTTCAACTTCCATTCCATGATCCAGCATCCTGATCATCAACTCTCTTGATAGAGGATATCTTCTTTCAGCCAGCATATGAATCATTGTACCATCCTCTAACTCTAGTGTATGCACTCCTGAAGATTCATTAAGTCTCCATCTTATGATTTCCCAATCTTCTTGATTCTTCCAGAAGTCATCATCACTTGTTTCAGGCGTCTCCCAAATAGTTGTAAGATCACCAAGAAGTATCAAACCTAAACCAGTTGGAGGAATGTGCTCATAATAGTCTTGTACAACCCGATATAGGTGATATAGATCCTGTCTATCCAAGATATGTAGTATCTCCCACAAAGTGTTGAAAGCTCTAAAATGATTATTTGCTCTGTAAATAATGAGATACTCTCCATCGGGTGAATCAATAACCTTGAGTTCTGTAATCATAGAGATTGCTTCTAGTGATTCTCTATCTTGTGCACTCTTATCAAAGTCTACAATCCTAAGATAGTTTATGAGCTCATCAATTGTCTTTGTCCTCAATTTAAGCTTCTTTGATGGCTGTTCTTTAGAAATTGTAGCTTTTCTCTTCCTTAAGAGTCTCTTTGCATCTCTCTCCTGCAACATCTGCTTTTCTCTCTCTGAGCCCATTGGAATAAAATCCTTGAAGGAATCTTTGATGGATTCTTGAACTTTATCATACAGTTCCTTCATTTGTGGATATCTTAGTTTTTGCAGATTCTTGTATCCTTGACCTTTTAAGAAGTTCATCATTTGATTCCTTTCTTGAGCAAGAGAAGTAGGTTTCTTCAAAATGGTCTTTGGTTTTGCTTTCTTCAAATCTTCCAATCTTTTTCTCTCTTCTTCTGCATCCCATTCAGCTTGAATCTTTCTAGCAACTTCCTCATCATTTGTAGTCTCCAAAGCTCTGATTTGTTGAAGAGTTAATTTCTTCTTTTTGGGCTCTTCAATCAATATCCCTTTGCCTTTATCTTTTGGATCAGTAGCTTGAGTTGGTTGTTGAGGTTGAGATTGCATAGGACCAGGAATGCTTAAACCTCTTGATCTATTGAGAAGGATATCAGTAAGAACGTCATCATCTTTGAACTTTTCTTCAGGCTCTACTTCTTGAGTTGGATGAATTGGGCTTGAAGGACCTGCTTCATCATCAAAATTTAAGGTCCTTGGAGTAACAGTACTTTGTCTAACAGTACTTTGAATCGTCTCCAAATCCAATTCTTCAGTATCTACACTCTTTACATCAGAAGCCTCTTTCTCCTCAACATTGATTTCTTCAGTTTCATCACTTTTTCTTTCTAAGTCAGGAGTAACAGCAGCATCTTTATCAACAATATCTTCAAAGAAAAGATCTGCTGTATAATCTTCTTGAACATAGTGACATTCCCTTGAACTGACTGATCTTGAAGTTTCCTTGGTTCTTCAAATATTTGATCATATTCCTTCTAGCTTGGGCAATGGTCTTTGGCTTCATTTTAAGAGCATGATATCTAATGAAAGAGGGATCATTCCAGTCAATCTTCTTAGTAGACTTAGCTTCATCCATAGCTCTTTTCTTTTCCTCTTCTTCCTATTGTCTTGCAATCTCTGCATCTCTAGCAATTTGAGCTCTTTGCTCCTCATTCATCTGCTCTTCAAGCCTTAGTGCTTTAGCATAACTTAATCTTTCTTGTTCAAGCTCCTTCTTGGATTTCTTCTTGGGCTCTTCTTCTATCATTATGCCTTTACCCTTATCTTTTCTTGTTCTTTCCTCTGAACTTCTTCTTGAGTATGTAACAGTTCCTCCAGCAGTACTAACTGTTGGAACTGGACTCTCTTTTTCATTTAGAAGCTTTTTCAAACAGTGACTATGCTGGGGACAATCATGATAGACGATCAACTTCAGGAGGATGTCAATATCTTGGAAGAAGACTGGTCTCTTGGCAATGCAAGAAACAAACAATTGTGGCTATATCATCTTGAAGGACCTGCTTCATCATCAAAATTTAAGGTCCTTAGAGTAACAGTACTTTGTCTAGCAGTACTTTGAATCGTCTCCAAATCCAATTCTTCAGTATCTCTACTCTTTACATCAGAAGCCTCTTTCTCCTCAACATTGATTTCTTCAGTTTCATCACTTTTTCTTTCCAAGTCAGGAGTAACAGCAACATCTTTATCAACAATATCTTCAAAGAAAAGATCAGCTATATAATCTTCTTGAACATAGTGCTCTTCAGACAAAGTACATTCATCCTTATTCCTCCCCAGTTTGACTGAAGACACTTTCTTCTTATGCTTCTTTCCTCTTATCTTAAGCTTCTGACTTTTCACCCAAAGAGAATGATGTTTGACCAATGGCTTTACCCCTTTTGACAGTTTCTTGAGTTTGGCCTTGAGCTTGTGAATCTGTTTAGCTTGAGAAATGGTTTGCCTTTTGAGCCTCCTAACCTCCCTGTTTAAAGCATATATATCTAAAAGTCCCTCATCTCCTCCAGATGTTTGACACGCATCTGTGAGAGTATAATCATTGGGAGATTTTGGAATATCAGTAGCACCTTGAGCTGCATCAGTACCTTGAACTTCATCAGTACCTTGAGCTTTAGCAGTACCTTGAGTGTCAGTAGTATCTTGAGCAGTACTAATACTAGCTTGAGCAGCACTTTGAGTAGGGGTACCTTGAGCATCCCTTGGAGAAGTTTCAGCCCGAGAATGAGTGCTCTCACTTTGTGCTTCTTCTGCTGCTAATGCTGTTACTACCTCTAACATTGGTGGAGTCAAAGGTGTAATCCTACCTGAGAACTTAGGACTATTCTTTCTCATAAAGGTAAAGACTTTAGAGGGTAGAGTAACTGATGGTAGAAAATTCTTAGGTCTGGTGACTCCCTCTAATTGTTTGTTCAAAAACAGTTGAACAAATCTAGGATACATGAGAAAAGGTGTACCATTAGAAATATGTCCTAGCATTCCATTCATAATCATCAAAGAGAAATTGAACTTTTGGTTGGTTGCTAATCCTACTAGAGCAGATGCGATGTTAGTCCCAAATTGTTCCCATGATGTACTCTTAGGACTAAGACAGTGAAGTAAGACATGAACTAAATACTTCCACTGAGGGCTAAATAAAGGTTTAGAGAAAGTAAGTTGTGCTAAATTACCCTCATAACCTATGTCTCTGAGCGAGTCCCAAATAACTTGCTTTGGAAAACAATCAACACCATTTGTATCATCAAAGAGTAGATCAGCCCGAATGGTTTTTTTAGAAATCAAAATCCTTTTGCCAGCTACCATGGCGCGAATATGATGTACTTCATTAATTACTCTGAGAGAAGCGGTAGCCCAAAATTGTTGAAGCCACAGACCGATTAGATCAGGATCAACTAACAAAGAGTAGTTAATTGAGCATCCAGCAAGATAATCAATGATTTGATGAAAATCAGCATTATGTTCAGTCTTCTCCACACAAGCAATCATGTTGTGTTTGTTACAAGTGCGAATATTGGCCATTGGATATGAAATTGATGTGCGTCGGAGGTTGTAATTGAAAATTTGTGAATGAAAAGAGATAAAATGAGAGAGAAATGCAATTCAGTTGAGTCCCCAGCATAGTCACTGTCTGAAAAAGCTTCTAAATAGCAAAAGGAGAGTCCATAGGATACCATAGACCCAAGTTGGTGGAATGTCTGAGGTACCTAAAGATCCTTTAGACCGACATGCATGTATATACACCTTTGTAGTGAACATGAAACCTTGCACACAGACAAACAGCAAATATTATGTCTGGTCTTGAAGCAGTTAAGTACATGAGACACCCAATCATAGACCTATAAAGATGTACATCAACATCTTCACCTTCTTCATCTTTTCCTAGAGATTTATGAGCTTATAGATTTCCTTGAACCAACTTGTTAATATTCTTGAAGTTTACAGCCGCCCATCTCTTTGCCAAAAGACAGCTTCCCCTTTTTTGCTTTGCAACCAAACAAGTTACTCCACCGTTGATGTTTGAGGTACCTAAAGATCCTTTTTACAGCATGCATGTGAGAGACCTTTGGAGATAAGATAAGACACTCCTTATCAGTGAAGAGAACATTATGCTTCTTATCACAGATTTGAGAAACAGATAGGAGATTGAACTTAAGCTCCTCCACATAGCTGACTTTCTCAAAGTCTATGCATGATGTCTTGATGGTTCCTTTTCCCGTGATTCTTCCTCCTTTAGGATCATTTCCAAAAGCCACATAACCACCTTTGAATTCTTTAAAATCAGACAGCTTGTCCTTGTCTCCTGTCATACTTCCAGAGCAACCACTGTCAATTATAGCATAATCTTTGAGATCTTCTTCTGGATTGCCCTCTGAGTTTGTAGCCATCAAGGCTAGAGACACTGGTGTATCATCAGCTTTGTTGCTCCAGTCAAAATCACCAAGTCCATCTTGTCCAAAGTGCACAGGTTCTGCATCAATCTCCATGCTCCAATCATCTTCTTCAAGTTCAGTCAGTGCCATCATAGCAAATGTCACTGGTTCAGCATCAAATTCCTTGGTCCAGTCAATTTCTTCATTGTTGTCTGTTGCCACCAAGGCTTTTGAGTTTGAATCTTCAATAGCCACAATCTTCTTTTCCTTACGACCATTTGCTCTGTTTTCCTGATATTTAGCAAATCTGCACTCCCTAGCAAAATGACCCAACTTTTGACAATTAAAGCATTCAATCTTTGACTTGTCAAAAGTGATCCCATTCTTTGGCTTGAGGTCAATGGGTCTTCCTGTTTTTCTCATAAACTTCCTTATCCTTGCAGTTATCATAGCCACCTGCCATCGAATGTCAATTTCTTCCATAGCATCCTCATCAATTTGCAGCAGGTCTTCATCATCATGAGTTGTAGGCATAGATGCTTGTTGAGCAAAGAAAGAACATATGATTTCATCTGAGTGGGAAGCACAGTTAGGAGCAGTTTGCACCTTGCTTGAGGCAGCCTGAGTATATCCTTTTGGGATATTTTCTGGGTCAGCAGTACTTTGTTTCAAAGTACTGCCTTTGATTTCAGTGGACAGAAAAGCAATATTTTGTGAGCTTGAATTTGAAACACCCTTCAATTCATGCTCATACACCTTCAAGTTGTTGTAGAGATCATCAAACTCCAATTCATCCAATCCAGGTTGTCCCCGAATCATTGTAGCAACTACATGCCACACAGATGGTAGGCTTCTTAGAAACTTCAAATTCGCATCTTCATGGGACACTTTAGCATCATATAATTCAAGCATACTAAGAATGTTCTGAAACCTTTCGTATGCTGAATCTAGCTCTTCTCTAGATCCGATAGTAAACGTCTCGAATTGTTGTTTCAAAAGATTCTTTTGCATCTTCTTTGATGCTTCATTACCTCCAAATCTTGCTTTTATGGCTGACCATAAAGTTTTTGCATCTTCAGCATCATGAAAACTGAGAAGATGTCTATCAGGTATTGCAGAAAGCAATATGTTAAGAGCTTTCTCATTGTTTCTTCTTGCGTTAGCAGCAAGCGAAGTTTTTGGTGCAGACACTGGACCTGACGAGGATACAGGATCAGTTGTGGCTTGGTCTCCATTGGTGATTATATCCCATAGTATATGATCAGTGATGGCAATATACTGTCGCATCTTCATGGACCATAGGTCATATTCACCCTTCTTGATCATTGGGATTCTTAGTGCAGTGACTGATGAGGTGGGAGGGATAGGTTCAGCTTCAGACATCTTTTAGAGTTTGGAAAGATTTCGAATGATTAAAGTTCTTCTAGATCAGAGTCTCTACACAAGCTCTGATACCACTTGTAGGATCGATATACCTTAGTATAATAAGCCTTTAGCCTGTAAAGGATGTTACTTCCTTGAATAAATCCAAGTCAGTAACAATGAAACACTGATGTAATACTATCAACTATGCGGAAACTAGTTAACAGTATCAAGAAGAACACACAATGATTTAACAAACGATTTGTATTATCACACCTTGAATCTGCCTAAGTTTGCAGATCCCTAATACAATACTTATCTCTAATACTTCTAACTAATGCTTTTTCTTGTGTCTTTCTAATGCCTTCCTAGAGATCCTTTTATAAACGTAAGGATAACTCTAGTAGGTGTACAGTTCTTGTATGACACAAATACTAATTAATACTAATCACTAATGTAACTGTTATATGATTAATACAACTATTACTTGATAATTACTAATGTAACCGTTTAACTAATAATCCTTTAAAGTTCCTTTATTAAAGGCAGTACTTTGACTTTTTCATACTAAGCAGGCAGTACTTTGACCTTCAACTTAGCAGTACTTTGACCTTCTGACTTGTATTTCCCAACAATCCTCCCCTAACTTGAATTCTACTTGCTTGACTTCAAGTTTCTTGATGGTTGGACATCTTTGTTCAGCATCAATACAAGTCTTCAATCTTCTAGATATAATCCTCTAAGCAGTATCTTGTATACAATCTGTTTGAGTATCTTGAAATGAAACCTCTTGTTTTGAACATAAATACTTCTTCAAAAATTCTTTGTCTTTGCATCAAACAGATTGTTTCTTCAATCAGCTGTAGGTCTTCTCAGCAATATAAATGGTTTTTATGAGCCTTTACCAAGTAGCCATTCACTCTTGGGCTAGTCAGTTCTTTGGTACCTAGAAAAGGTAATAATCCATGGTGAACTGAAAACCACTTCAACACTCAGAACATGAATCATAGTGTGTTGAATACTATATGACTTTTGGTAAGTCATTACAACCATGAACGGATTTGATAAGTCTTTACCTGTAGCCGTTTGCTCAGGACTAGCCAACTCTCAGTAATAAAACATTGGTGAGTTGAGAACCATATAGTTTTGAGCAAACTATTAAAGCTATAAACGGATTTGAAGATCACACCAGAGCCGTACCCTCATGGTGAATCAAACTCTTTCTTGTCTGTTAGACATGGTGAGTTGAATACCATTTGTCATGTAGTGCAAGCACTAACATCAGGTGTTACTCTCAAAACTTTGAAAAATATTGTGCTTTAAAAAGTTTTTGCACACTCAAAACTTCAAAATATTTCAAAAACAACTTTTTAACTAGCAGTACTTTCAACAAAGTACTGTTTGTTTTAAACTAGCAGTACTTTGAATAAGGTACTGCTTGTTCACAGTTAAGTCTTTTTATCAAAACAAGATATGTTACTTTCAAAGAAAATTTTGATAAATCATACCAGTTGTTTAAGAATCATCACCATCTTCAGTTGTCCATAAAATAAACAGATGTATCAATGTGATAGCTGTTTCACTCTCATCTTCAACTTCCATACCATGATCTAGCATCCTGATCATCAGCTCTCTTGATAGAGGATATCTTCTTTCTGTCAGCATATGAAGCATTGTACCATCCTCTAACTCTAATGTATGTACTCCCGAAGATTCATTAAGTCTCCATCTTATAATTTCCCAATCTTCTTGATTCTTCCAGAAATCATCATCACTTGTTGCAGACGTCTCCCAAATGGTTGTAAGATCACCCAGAAGTATCAATCCTAACCCAGTTGGTGGAATATGCTTATAATAGTCTTGTACAACCAGATATAGATGATATAGATCCTGTCTATCCAAAATGTGCAGTATCTCCCACAGAGTGTTGAAAGCTCTGAAATGATTTATTTGCTCTATAAATTATGAGATACTCTCCATCGGGTGAGTCAATGACCTTGAATTCTGTAATCATAGAGATTGCTTCCAGTGACTCTCTATCTTGTGCACTCTTCTCAAAGTCTACAATCCTAAGATAGTTTCTGAGCTCATCAATTGTCTCTGTCCTCAATTTAAGCTTCTTTGATGGCTGTTCTTCTGTAACTGTAGCTTTTCTCTTCCTTAAGAGTCTCTTTGCATCTCTCTCCTGTAACATCTGCTTTTCTTTTTCTGAACCCATTGGAATAAAATCCTTGAAAGAATCTTTGATGGATTCTTGAACTTTATCATACAGTTCCTTCATTTGTGGATACCTTAGTTTTTGTAAATTCTTGTATCCTTGACCCTTTAAGAAGCTCATCATTTGATTCCGTTCTTGTGTAAGAGATGTAGGTTTCTTCGAAATAGTCTTTGGTTTTGGTTTCTTCAAATCTTCCAACCTTTTTCTCTCTTCTTCTGCATCCCATTCTGCTTGAACCTTTCTAGCAACTTCCTCATCATGTGCAGTCTCCAAAGCTCTGATTTGTTGAAGAGTTAATTTCTTCTTTTTGGGCTCTTCAACCAATATCCCTTTACCTTTTTCTTTTGGGTCAGTAGTTTGAGTTGGTTGTTGAGGTTGAGATTGCATAGGACCAGGAATGCTTAAGCCTCTTGGTCTACTGATATTGAGAGGGATATCAGCAAGAAATTCATCATCTTTGAACTGTTCTTCAGGCTCTTCTTCTTGAGTTGGACGAATTGGACTTGAAGGACCTGCTTCATCATCAAAATTTAAAGTCCTTGGAGTAACAGCACTTTGTCTAGCAGTACTTTGAATCCTCTCCAAATCCAATTCTTCAGTATCCCCACTTTTTACATCAGAAGTATCCTTTTCTTCTTCAATAATCACCTGTTCTGTTTCATCACTCTTTCTTTCTAAGTCAGGAGTAACAGCAACAACAGCATCTGTAGCATCAAAATCTTCATAAACAAAGGCTGTATGGTTATGGTCATCTTGATCATGATGCTCTTCAGACAAATTACCTTCATCTTTATTCCTCCCCAGTTTGACTGAAGACACCTTCTTCTTTTGCTTCTTTCCTCTTTTCTTAAGCTTCTGACTTTTCACCCAAAGAATGTGATGTTTGACCAATGGCTTTACCCCTTTTGACAGTTTCTTGAGTTTGGCCTTTAGCTTGTGAATCTGTTTGGCTTGAGAAATGTTTTGCTTCTTGAGCCTCCTAACCTCCCTGTTTAAAGCATATAGATCCAAAAGTCCCTCATCTCCTCCAGATGTTTGAGACTCATCTGTGGGAGTATAATCATTGGGAGATTGTGGAATATCAGCAGCACCTTGAGCTTCAGCAGTACCTTGGAAGTCAGCAGTACCTTGTAGAATACTAGCTTGAGCAGCACTTTGAGTAGGGGTACCTTGAGCATCCCTTGGAGAACTTTCAGCCCTAGAATGAGTACTCTCACTATGTGCTTCCTCTGCTGCTAATGCTGTTATGACCTCTAACATTGGTGGAGTCAAAGGTGTAATCCTACCTGAGAACTTAGGACTATTCTTTCTCATAAAAGTAAAGACCTTAGAGGGAAGAGTAACTGATGGTAGAAAATTCTGAGGTCTGGTTACTCCCTCTAATTGCTTGTTCAAAAACAGTTGAATGAATCTAGGATACATGAGAAAAGGTTTACCATTGGCAATATGTCCTAGCATTCCATTCATAATCATCAAAGAAAAATTGAACTTTTGGTTGGTTGCTAATCCTACCAGAGCTGATGCTATGTTAGTCCCAAATTGTTCCCATGATGTACTCTTAGGACTAAGACAGTGAAGTAAGACATGAACTAAATACTTCCACTGAGGGCTAAATAGAGGTTTAGAAAAAGTAAGTTGTGCCAAATTACCCTCATAGCCTATGTCTCTGAGCGAGTCCCAAATAACTTGCTTTGGAAAACAGTCAACACCATCAGCATCATCGAATAGTAGATCAGCCCGAATGGTTTCCTCTGAAATCAAAACCCTTTTTCCAGCTACCATTGCGCGAATATGAGGCACTTCATTAATTGATCTTAGAGAAGCTGTAGCCCAAAATTGTTGAAGCCACGGACCAACTAAATCAGGATCAACTAACAAAGAATAGTTAATTGAGCATCCAGTGAGATAATCAATGATTTGATGAAAATTAGCATTATGCTCAGTCTTCTCTACACAAGCAATCATGTTATGTTTGTTACAGGAGCGAATATTGGCCATTTGTTATGAAATTGATGTGCGTCAGAGGTTGTATTTAAAAAATTTGTGAATAAAAAGAAACGAAATGAGAGAAAAATGCAATTCAGTTGAGCATTTATAGGTTGAGTCAGTTAACAAAGAAAGTTACCGTTGTAAATACGTTTTTATCTCAAAAACACACGTTTGACCGTTGACCGAACGTTAGAACAGTACTTAGTTGTCTAAGCAGTACTTTCTAAGACGAGCAGTACTTTGAGTTGGCTAAGCAGTACTTTCAACCTAAAAAGCTTTCCAACTCAAATTTGTCAATCACAACCCTGCAATTTTTCAAAATATCTCTTCAAATCATTAAAACTTTGAACAATCATTCATATCCTCCCCGTAAGCGTAACAATAGTGCTTCCAAAGATTCTTTCTAACCAGAACAGTACGTCACTTGAATACCAGTACTTTACATGTAGTCCTCCCCTCAAACGTAGCTATGGGTTCATCATACCAATGGTTACCACCAAAAAGTTAAATCTTGCCAAGTCAAAGCCTTTGGTGAGTAAATCTGCTACATTGTCATCAGTATGTACCTTGACCACATTGCCTTTAACCAATTTGTTAATATTCTTGAAGTTTACATGCCCCAATCTTCTGTGCCATAAGACAGCTTCATCCTTTGTTGCCTTTGCAACCAAACAAGTTACTCCTCCAGAAGGAATAATATTCTTTAGATCCAAACTGTATACATCATTCTTTCTAGGAGCTCTAAGTATCACAAGATCTTCATCAACAAACTTAAACTTTAGAGATAAGATGAGACATTCCTTATCAGTGAAGAGAACATTATGCTTCTTATCACAGATTTGAGAAACAAATAAGAGATTGAA
>BQNB010146531.1:0-14000 GCA_026074375.1 Tanacetum coccineum
TTTAATTAGTTAATGTTGTAATAGTATAATATCGGGAATCGGGCTCGATAGTTAATCTAATATTGTATATGTTTCGGGTTTAATCCCAAGCAAAACCCGAGCCCGAGTCCTAGTTAAATATCTCACGTGTCACATTAAATGTGTAGGGGTATATATATAGATATTTTCCTTTTGAAAATATCTAATCTAATCTAATAATATCTTTTTTTTCTAAATCTCTCTTTTTTCTCTCATCTCTCTCTCTCAAAACCATCACCTCTCTTTCTTATTTTCTTGATTCGATCCGTGGTTCGGCATATGAAGTGTTAGAAGGGTTCCTACAATTGGTATCAGGAGCCTCGGGTGGGTTTAGTGATTTATTTGTGGTAATTTTTGTTTAAGCTTATTTTTCGGCTAATTTGTTTTTGT
The DNA here is from genome assembly GCA_026074375.1 of Tanacetum coccineum. Lineage (NCBI taxonomy): Eukaryota > Viridiplantae > Streptophyta > Magnoliopsida > Asterales > Asteraceae > Tanacetum > Tanacetum coccineum. Next base: position 409 of record BQNB010146531.1, read on the forward strand.
TTTCATATCGTGATATTTTCTCTCGGAATCAGGGTGCGTTTGTTTTTGTTTAAAAAAAAACCCCCCACATTTTTTTGAAAAAAAACGTGGCCCTCTTAAGTGGTTTAGTATTGTCAAATGTTTCATTAAAATATTAGTTTCTCATTTGTATTTGTGTTTCATTAAATGTTTCATTTGTGTTTTCTTTCTTTCTACAAACGTTTGTGGTCCCAACTTTTAAACGAAAAAAAAAAACCGATTCAAACAAAAGAAGAAGACACAAAGACGACAGTAACATTCCAAAGACAACCGAATGAGTGGAACACGACTAGAACCGAACGAGTTCATTTTCTTGTTGAGCCGATCGAGTGTCTCTCATCAAGGACCGAACGAGTTTAAACGTCTTGAGCCGAACGAGTGGAAAATATTAAAGACCGAAGCTCCATCGTAGAGTGACCAAACTTCCTTGTTCGACTCAATAAATTGAGGCTAACAGATAGGAATGTGAGAGATGACAATAAAAGGACTAGGACTGGAAAAGCCTTTGCTACAACCACCAACCCTGTCAAGAGAGAGAACACGGGTACGGTACCCAAGTGTACCACCTGTAACACCCACCGTCTGCCTGGGGCGCCTTGTCACACATGTTTTAACTGTAACCACCCAGGTAATTATGCTAAGGATTGTAGAGTGGTGCCTAAGAATGTGAACCCCATCAATGCTAGAAACCTAACCATTAGGGCCTGTTACGAGTGTGGTAGTACTGATCATGTCAAGTCAGCATGTCCTAGGTTGAATCAGGCTCAGAGGCTAGGGGAAACCATCAAAACCAAGTGGTGGCTGTCAATGAGGGTCAGGGTCATGGGAACCAAGGGAATCAGGCAAGAGGTAGGGCATTCATGTTGGGAGTAGAGGAGGCTCGACAGGACCCAAACATCGTGACGGGTACGTTTACTCTAAACGATCATTATGCTACTACCTTATTTGACTCTGGTGCCAACTATAGCTTTGTTTTCACTACCTTTATACCTCTATTAGGCATAGAGCCTAGTAATTTAGGTCTCAGTTATGAGATTGAGATAGCTAGCAGACAGCTAGTAGAGATTGATAAAGTTATTAAGGGTTAAAAACTAGAAATATAAGGTCATGTGTTTGACATTAACTTGATACCCTTTGGAAGTGGGAGTTTTGATGTAATCATAGGAATGGATTGGTTTTCTAACCATAAGGCTGAGATAATTTATCATGAGAAAGTAGTGAGGATACCAATATTAGATGGCAAGGTGCTTAGAGTATTAGGAGAGAAACTGAAAGAAAAGATGAGGCAATTAATGAGTGCTAAGGCTAAAGAAAAGAAACAAGAAGAGATCGTAGTAGTGAAAGATTTTCCCGAGGTATTCTCGGATGATCTATCTGTATTACCGCCTGTTCAGGAAATCGAGTTTCGGATTGAGTTAGTCCCTGGAGCGATGCCGGTTGCAAAGTCTCCCTATTATTTGGCACCCTCTGAATTGGAGGAGTTGTCAGGTCAACTCAAGGAACTCCAAGACAAAGGTTTCATTCGACCAAGCTCGTCGCCTTAGAGAGCACCGGTGTTGTTCGTTAAGAAAAAGGACGGATCCTTTAGGATGTGTATTGATTATAGAGAATTGAATAAGTTGACCATTAAGAATCGCTATCCACTCCCTAAGATTGACGACCTGTTTGACCAACTTTAAGGATCACAGTACTTCTCTAAGATAGACCTTAGGTTCGGATACCATCAGCTGAGAGTGCATGAGGATGACATTCCAAAGACTGCGTTTAGAACTCGTTATGGACATTTCGAGTTCACAGTAATGCCCTTTGGTCTGACTAACGCACCGACGATATTCATGGATCTAATGAACCGAGTATGTAGGCCTTATCTAGACAAGTTTGTGATAGTGTTCATAGATGATATCTTAATCTATTCTAAGACCCGGGAAGAGCATGAAATGCACCTAGGATTAGTCTTAGAATTGCTCAAGAAAGAGAAACTGCATGCTAAGTTTTCTAAGTGTGAATTCTGGTTGTGAGAAGTAGAGTTTCTTGGTCATGTGATTAATAGTGATGGGATTCATGTAGACCCTAGTAAGATTGAAGCTGTTGAGAACTGGAAAGCCCCTAGAACTCCGTTTGAGGTTCGTTCATTTTTAGGATTGGCAGAGTATTACCGTAGGTTCATTGAGGATTTTTCTAAGATAGCTAAGCCACTTACTGTCTTGACTCAAAAAAGTAAGACCTTTGACTGGGGTGAGGAGCAAGAGAATGCATTTAAAACTTTAAAGGATAAGTTGTGTAATGCACCTGTTCTAGCTCTCCCTAATGGACCGAAAGATTTTGTGGTATATTATGATGCGTCCGGGTTAGGACTAGGTTGTGTGTTAATTCAAAGAGGTAAGGTGATAGCTTATGCATCTAGGCAGTTGAAAATTCATGAGAAGAATTACACCACCCATGATTTGGAACTAGGTGCGGTTGTATTTGCCCTTAAGATTTGGAGACATTATTTATATAGGACCAAGAGTGTCATATATACCAATCATAAGAGTGTCCAACATATCTTTAGTCAAAAGGAATTGAACATGCGACAGCGTCGCTGGATAGAGCTTTTTAGTGATTATGACTGCGAAATTCGCTACCATCCCAGTAAGGCGAATGTAGTAGCTGATGCACTGAGTAGGAAGGAGAGAGTGAAACCTAAGAGAGTTAGAGCTTTGAATATGTCCCTTCAGTTGAGTATCAAGGATAGGATACTAGCGGCTTAGAAGGAGGCGTTTGATGAGTCTACGTGATTGCAGAGAGGTTTAGATGAGATGATTGAACTTAGTAATTATGGAGCTTTGTATTACCTGGATTGAATATGGGTTCCTTTGAAGGATGATGTGAGAACCCTGATAATGGACGAAGCCCATAAGTTGAATGTACTCGGTCACACCCAGGAGCTGAATAAGAGTTAATTAAGACTCTAGAGATTGGTATGGTGGCCGAGAAGTGAAAAAGGATTATAGTTTTTTTCTGTTCAGTAGATATTTGACTAGTTTTGAAGGTTAAGGCTGTAGCATCAAAGCCTTCTGGCTGATGCTCCAGAAAAAATGAATTCTCGAATGGGAAATGGAAAGGGATAACTTTGGATTTGTGCTAAGTTACCAAGGACTAGTAATGGGCACGATATAGTCTGGGTCATTGTGGACCGATTAACTAAGTCTGCTCATTTTCTACCTATGTGTGAGGATTATAAGATGGTTAGATTGGCTAGGTTGTACTTTGATATTGAGATTGTTTCCTTGGCTGGTTTGTTTTGATGCCAGATCTCGATCATATTATCATGTTGATGGTTTCACGTTAGGTTTTTGGCTAGTCGATGCAAAAGGCATTAGGAACCCGTTTAGACATGAGTACAACTTACTACCCTCAGACCGACGGTCAGAGTGATTGTACTATTCAGACTTTGTAAGACATGCTTAGAGAGTCCGTCCTAGACTTTGGGGGAAATTGGGATGTTCATCTTCTATTAGTTGAGTTTCCGTATAACAATAGTTATCATTCTAGTGTGGGATGTGCGCCGTTTGAGGCTTTGTATGGTTGGAAATACTGTTCCCTAATTACGTGGGCAGAGGTTGGAGAGGGTTAGTTGATAGGACATGAGTTAGTGTAAGAAACCACTGAGAAGATCTCACAAATTAAGGATATACTTAAGGCTGCGCGAGATCATCAGAAAAGTTATGCCGATAAGAGGAGAAAGCCTCTAAAGTTTAGTGTAGGTGACTATGTCTTGCACAAAGTATCACCTTGGAAAGGTGTGGTACGCTTTGGGAAGAAAGGGAAATTAACACCTAGATTTGTTGGACCTTTTGAGATTATTGAAAAGGTAGGCCCAGTGGCCTATCGGTTAGATTTGCCTGAGGAGTTGAATGGTGTTCATAACACGTTCCACGTGTCGAACCTTAATAAGTGTTTAGATGATCCAACACTGCAAGTGTTGTTGGATGAAATCCAAGTAGATGCTAAGTTGAATTTTGTAGAAGAACCTTTGGAAATCTTAGAACGAGAGTTCAAGAAGTTGAAGCGGAGTAGAATTGCCATCGTCAAGGTTCGATGGAATTTGAAACGTGGGCCTGAATTCATGTGGGAACGTGAAGATCAAATGAAACTTAAGTATCCACATTTGTTTAGTGTTGATGAGTAGTTGAATTGCCATCGTCCTGTTTATGTTTCGAATATTCTAATTTAGTCCTTTGACTATTTGACAGTTGATAGTTTATTCAGAATTTGTACCGTGTTGACGGTAGTGAAATTATGAGATTCGAGATGTTTCATGGTTTATTGTGTATAATAATCCTTTTTAAAGGGTACTATTATGTTACGTCTTCTAATAAACCAACATATGATTTCCTTTTACCACCCATACAAACTACAACCAATGTTCCCACCACTGAACCATTTGTCCAACACATGAATGAACTAAACAACCCAATTACGCCCCATCCTACAACCCCTCCAATCAGCCCACCACAACCAGATACCCCTCCATCTTATACCTCAACACCAATTCTAACTTCGGTCCAAACACAATCACATGCCCAAATGGTAGATAGCCATACTCCAATTCCTATAAATATTTCATCACAAACCATGTCTACCCATCTCATGGTCACTCGCGCTAAAGTAGGCATTTTTAAACCGCTTGAACATATGAATTGTCATGTTACCACTACTTCACCGCTTCCTCGCTCTCATGCTCATGCTCTTCGTGACCTAAACTGGAAAGAAGCTATGTTAGATGAATATAATGCTTTAATTACTAACGGAACGTGGGTTCTTGTAGCCCGTCCAACTAACGTTAATGTGGTTCGTTCGATGTGGATTTTCAAACCATTCGTACCATTTTGAGTCTTGCAGTTTCTTGTGACTCGCCCATTCATCAGCTTGACGTAAAGAATGCTTTTCTTCATGGGCACTTATCTAAGACTGTTTATATGCATCAACCTCCTGGGTTTGTTGATCCTAACAAACCTAATTATGTTTGTCATCTGCAACGGTCTTTGTATGGGCTTAAGCAAGCCCCGCGTGCTTGGTTTCAGCGCTTTGCTAGTTATGCTACACGAGTCGGTTTTCAGCATAGTAAAACCGACTCCTCTTTATTTGTATTTCATCGAGGATCTAACATTGCTTATTTGCTGCTTTATGTGGATGATATTATTCTTACAGCATCGTCTTTAGCATTTCTACAGCGAATTATTGCTTCCCTCCACAGTGAGTTCGCTATGAAGGATCTTGGCTCTCTTAATTATTTCCTTGGTATATTTGCCCAGCGGTCGACTTCTGGTTTGTTCTTGTCTTAGTCTAAATTTGTAGAAGAAATTCTTGAGCGGGCACACATGCAGTATTGTAACCCCAGTAGGACCCCTGTGGACACTGCGTCCAAGCTTGGTTCTGATGGTGACCCTGTTAGTGATCCTACTTTATACCGCCGTCTGGCTTGTGCGCTTCAGTATCTGACTTTCACTCGCCCATACATATCCTATGCTGTGCAACATGTATGTCTTTACATGCATGATCCTTATGAGCCGCATTTTATTGCTTTGAAGCATATTTTGCGTTATGTTCGTGGTACAGTTGCTTTTGGTCTTCAGCTTCATGCTTCCTACTACTCAGCTTACTGCATATACATATGCTGATTGAGCTGATGCCCTGTTACCTGTTGATCTACTTCCGGATATTATGTGTTCCTTGGTGATAACCTTTTGTCCTGGTCTGCTAAGCGACAGGTTACTTTGTCTCGGTCTAGTGCTGAGGCCGAATATCGTGGTGTTGAGAATGTTGTTGCTGAGACCGCGTGGCTATGGAATTTGCTACTAGAGCTTCATGCTCCTCTCACCACAACTACTCTAGTATACTGTGATAATGTAAGTGCTGTGTATTTATCCACCAATCCTGTTCAGCATCAGCGTACTAAACACATTGATATTGATATCCACTTTGTTTGAGATTATGTTTCTTTTGGTCAGGTTTGTGTTCTCCATGTACCATCCCGGTTCCAGTATGCATATATCTTCATTAAAGGCCTTCTGAGTGCTTTGTTTTGTGATTTTCGCTCTAGTTTGAACGTTTGAAGTCCTCCCGTTACAACTGCGGGGGACTATTAGCTGTCTCATTCATGATTAGATAAGGATTGTCATGAGGCTGACTCATTTGTGATTAGATAAGGATTATCATGTGCTGCATTAGATAATTGATTTGTTCATATCCCTTTATAGTCGGTAGTTTCCTTGTATAGTCCAAGGTCTCATGTGTATATAAAGATGGATTACTCAAACTTTTAAGATAACCTACAATCAAGCATCCATCCCTGATGCATCATAACCATACAACAAAACGATTTGGGTAATAAAAAATTAAAATGCGACAAATCAAATGGGACTAGGTCGATGGTGCAGACGTACATCAGCTGCATTTTGCTTGGTGTTTTAGTTTGCTATTAGAGACAGTTGCTTGAGGTGAGTTCTCGTAGCCCTACTTTATAAATCTTTTCCGTTGGGGGAAAATGATACTCAAATGTGTTTTGAACTGTTTTCTGAACTGTGCGAAACGTGGTTTTGTTTTTGGGACAATTAATGTGCTTATGACTACTATGTAAATAATATGTGTTGGTACGATATGCTGTATGATCTTTCTGTGTGGTTCTTTACCCTAAATAGCTCCAGCTCGTAGGCTTTAGGCGTGGTATGTCATTCCGGGTTGCGACTCTAAGAGCGGTAGTACACGTTGGTGATAAGACTAGCGGGGATGCTAAGTGATAGGTTTGTGATTGGTTGCATATATTCACTGTCATATAGCAAAATTATCTAACTGTTTAAGATATTGGCACATCAACTGGGTTTAAGGTCAAACCTACGAGCTCACCAACATTATTGTTGACGTTTTTGAGTATCATTTTCAAGTGAAGTTAATGATCGATAAGTTGTGATGCATGTAGCAGACTTTTAAAAGAATCCCCATAAATGCGAGAGCTGATGTTTGAGGAGTTCTTGCCTTCTTGAATGTATTTATGAATTTCAATTTCCTTCAGGATCTGTAGAGTTAAGATTGGTATGACCCATGTGTGAGGGTTTTAGTTGTAATATACTGTGCGACTGTGTTGTTTGTGTTCTTGAATAGGGAACGTATACAACTCAAGTGGTATCTAAAGGTTGATGGTCATCATGACACTCTCTATTAAATTGTCATATTTTAGTTTTCTCTATTTGTGTATACCTTGTGTCTATGATTTATCACTTACGTTTGCATTCACCTCCCCTGTGTTATCGGCTGCTCGACGGGGTGTGACACATACCTCCATCTTACTGGGTGGAAGCTCTTAATATGGTTGCTCACCTATTTAAAACATATATTACCTTTTACCGCCGATTATAATATTGAAATACACCATTCACCAAACTTTATAACTAAAACCCCCTACAAATGAAACATTTGCGTGTCTTTGGATGTCTTTGCTATCCTCACGTTGATGTTGCACACAAACTAGAACCATGTTCCACACCTTGCATCTTTCTTGGTTTACCACCCGCTAATTATGTATGTTATCGGTGGCTCTCAACAACTTAGCTCCAATAAAAGATTATTTATTTCCGAGACATGTGCGGTTTAATGAAGACGTTTTTTTTTTTTTTTTTCTATCGCGTTTGAAAATGTTACTGGTTCTTCTAATAAACTAACATAATGATTTATCCTTTTACCGACCCATACAAACTAACTACAACCAATGTCCCCCCACCATGAAACCATTTAGGTATATCCTTAACACATGACATGAACTCAAACAAACCCAATTACGCCCCATCCTACACACCCCTCCAATCACGACCCACCACAACGCAGATACCCTTGCTATTCTCACACCTCTAACACCAATTCTAACTTCGGGAAACACCACAAACAATAATCACATGCCCAAAAACAGCGTTTTTTAAGCGATAGCCATACTCCAATCTCTATAAAATAATTCATCACAATCGGGTTATCACAAACAAACACAAAAAAAAATACTAAGATGCTCAACAACAAACTTCAACTTCGAAAGAAAACTAATCAAACAAAGCCTAAGAGAGCCCATGTCTCCCCATCTCATGGTCAACCACTAATCGCAAAGTTCAAAGTCCTAAGGACATTTTTAAAACCAAACCTATAATAAAAAATAAACCGCTATGAGGGAATGAAAAACTACAGATCAACCACTTTACTTACTACAAATTCAACAACCAAATCCCTTCCCTCGCTGCACATGTTTCATGCTCTATGGAAGAAGAGAGATGACAACCACAAAAGGACAACTGCCACCACTAACCTAGAAAGAAGCAAAGTTAGAATAAAAAAAGCCATTAGACAATAATAAACGAACGTGGGATACATTATGCACCGCCAACTAACGATAATGTGGTTTGTTTCGATGAGGTAATTCAAACATAAATATTAATGCAGATGGCTAAATTAAGTAGGTACTCAAAGGCCCGTCTTGAGTATGCAAACAGGATATGCATCCACACACAGGGTATTAATTGTGATGAGATATTATACTATCTCCGATGCGTTCAATCGTGCTTACCATTCGATCAAAGAAACAAACCGTTTTGAGTCTTTATGCAGTTTCCCCCTCCGTGACTCACGATCTACCATTCAGTCAGCTGACGTAAAAGAATGCTTATTCTTTTAATGGTCACATCAATCTGCCCTAATAATCTACTATTATTAATAATGCAGACAACCTCCCTGGGTTTTGAACCATGATCCTACACAAATATAATTATCATTGTACATCACAACGGACACTTTGTATGGGGCCTTAAACAGCAAGCCCCGATGCTTAGTTTCAACAGCACAGCCTCTTGACTCAGTGTTATAGCTACAATAAAACGAGTCGGTCTTTTCCAGCTAGTAAACGACTCCTCTTTTATTTGAATTTCAACGAGGCATCTATACATTGCTTATATTTGCTGGCTTGATATAACTGTTGGGAATGATATTATTTCTTACCAGCAGTCTTAGCAATTTCTTTCTAACTAAAATAAGCCGAATTAGTGCTTTCCCTCACACAGTGAGTTTTCGCTATGAAGGAATCTTGCATCTCTTAATTATGTTCCTTGGTATATTTGCCCAGCGGGTCACTTCTGGTTTGTTCTTGTCTTACAATCTAAATTTGTAGAAGAAATTACTTGAGCGGGCAGCACAATTCAATATTGTAACCCCAGTATGGAACCCCTGGATATAGCGGTCCAGAACTTTGGTTCTGATGGTGACCCATGTTATGATCCTGAATTAACCTACCGATCCTGGCTTGTGCGCGTTCAGTATCTGTCTGACGTTCTCACTCGCCCATAGCACATAATCCTAATGCGTGCAACATGTATGCATTTACATGCATATCCTTATGAGCACCATTTTAAAATTAGCTTATGAAGCATAATTTCTTCTATTGTTCGTGGTAACATAGTTTGCTTTCTTGGTCATTCAGCTTCATGTCTTCCTATCTACTCAGCTTACCTCTGGCATATACATATGCTGATTGAGCTGATAGCCCCAGTTACCTGTTGATCACTTCCGATATTATGTGTTTCCTTGGTGATAACCTTTTGTCCTGGGTCTGCTAGCGACATGGTGTAACTTTGTCTCGGTCAGTGCTGACAGGAATTGCGCCGAAATATCTTGGTGCTTGAGAATGGGTTGCTTGCTGAGCACCAAGGGTGGCTAATGTGAATTTTGCTACTAGAGCTTACATGCTCCTCTCTACACAACTACTCTAGTGTATCCTGTTGATAGATGTAATAGTGCTCGTGTAATTAGAGGTCAACCACACACCCGTCAGCCCTCAGTCGTACATAACACATTGATATTGGATACTACTCTCATTCTTTGTTTGAGATTATGTTTCTTTTGGTCAGGTTTGTGTTCTCCATGTACCATCCCGGTTCCAGTATGCATATATCTTTCGATTAAGCCCTTCTGATAGTTGCTTTTTTTTTGTGCTGCATTTTCGCTCTAAGTTTCAACGTTTATGAAGTCCTTCTCCTATACTCAAACTTTGCGGGGGACTATTAGCTGTCTCATTCTATGATTAAGATAAAGTGGATTGTCCATAGAAGGTATTTCCTGATCATTTATTGTGATTAGATAAGGATTATCATGTGCTGCATTAGATAATTGATTTGTTCCTATCCCTTTATAGTCGGTAGTTTCTCTTGTATAGTCCAAGGTCTCATGTGTCATAATATATAAAGATGATTGTCAATACGAGGTAAAGATCACAGGGGAATAAACATTTTCAATAAAAAAGATGTACTTAAACCATCACGAGATGGGATACACTGTGGATATGTTTGACGTAATGAGTTTAGTAGCTGGGGATGGAGCTCTGGGGATGGAGCTAAAGTTGAAGCTTTGGCTGGAGCTTAAATTATAAGCTAAAAATTAAAGCTTATATTCCTAAAAAGTTGTTTGTAGAATTAATAGGAGCTCAAGCTTATTAATCTAAATCACATAAAAATATATCAAATTAAATTCGCATATATTTTCAGCTTTTGTGTGATAGCTTATTATATTTTGAAAGATATGTAAATAATTTGACTAGCCATAAGCCTCTTTCAACGGGTTTGAGCTTATTAAGGCTTATGTCTTATAAAAACATACATAAGCTTGTGTGATAAAGAAAACTTATTTTATAAGCTAACTAATTTTAAAAGTTTATGCCTCGATAAACCCTTTCCCAAACATAACTGTATGAGATATCGTAGGGGAACTCGTATCCCATGTGAATCATGTGTAGCGATTTCGTTTACATGAGAGTTAGTTAGGAATATTATTGATGTAAAGTTATTTCACAATTTCTTTTACTTTGTTAAAGTGAAAGGGAAATCGGTGAGGTAAGATTTTGAATTATGTTTAGGTAGTGTTCGGCTACAGGATTATGAAAGCTTGAAATATATATGAATATATATATACGGGATTATGTTTAGTTAGTGAAAATTACTTAAATACCCTTAAAATATAACAGATTAACACGCAAAAGATTGAAATATATATGAATATAAATTGATGTATCTTTCGATAAGTTTACAATAATAAGCTTTAGCTTCGACTAATTCGCCAAATAACGTTAAAAAAATAGACACAAGCTTTCTGCTTAAAGCTCCAAGTTATTTCGCCAAACATGCCTTTAAACTGATTTTGACCATGTACTATACGAATTTCTACAAGAATACAGGTAAAAAGATGTTAGGTGCCCGATAATAAAAGTTGATGTGCTAAGGTAAACTAACATGATACCAAAGCAAAATGATATGATACCCATAATAGGAGTATACTGTCAGAATATCACAGATTTCTACTAATAATATACATGAAATTGAGGACGTGATAATCACTATCCTTAAAGAATATTAGCCCCCACTATTTAAGTTGGTGAGATTGGTGACTAATTTCTTCCCAGGATTTGACCTCAAAACTAGAACTTTATGCAGCGTACATAAGGTTCACATGAACATCAAATGTATGTATTTTGTATGTATTGAATTGAGTGTTTTAGAATGATAAAAAAAGTAAATAGATGGCCATATTTATAGGGAAACTCGTAACCATTCAAAGAGTCACAATGGTCACAAAAAACTGCTATTAGCGACGGTTTAGCGACAGAAAAACCGTCACTAATCTATAACGTTTCAACAGTCACGATGGTTCAGCCAAATACACCCTTTAAACATATTTAACCACCAGCTTTCTAGATGGTGCGTCTTTTCAATAATAATACTTTAATTAGCAATGGTTTTGTGACAGAATAAATGTCACTAATGTGTTTCAAAAGCTTTAAATTTATAATACTAGAATTACCGGTTAATAGACGGAAACACACGGGTAAAAGTATAACCCACGTATGTAGTATAATATTTTTAGGTAAGACCAGGTCGTTCCACGAATCTAAAGATAATATTACGAAAAGGGGATTATCTTATAGACTGTCACGAATCTAAAGATAATAATTAAAATTCAAGATATAAAGGAATGTTTGGTTTGGAAGCAAAAGTGGAGATGGATAAACTTGGATAGATAATTGGTTCATGAATTTAAGTATAATCGATTAAAGAAATGGTTAATTTACTTAAACGTCTACTTGTTATAATCAGAAATCCTTTCGGCCTTTACTTTTGATTATAAAAATGCTTTAAGTTTGATTCAAGTTAGGAAATAATAAACATGAACTTTCTTAACTAAGTTCGTTAGACATGTGGTTAAGCATTAAACCTTTTTATACTCGGGTTAATAATCATTTTGTTAGCCAATCCTCACAAGGCTAAAATCTAGTTGTCATAGACAAACAACTTGGAAATCAAGCACATAGCCGGAGTCTTCCGACCTATATCCGAACTAGTATGATGATCAAATGACTATTAAAGAATCCGGGTATAAAAACATCAAGCTTATATTTAGAAAATTCCAAAATTCAACAGTTCATCCAAGTTTAATCCATATCACCTATATATTCCCCAACCAAACATGTTAATCCACTCCATATTGATAAGCACAACACACAAAACAAGTAAGATTGATTCAAAAGTCATGATATAGAAATAGAGAAACATGTTCATACCAAAATCAAGTAGCAAATAATGCTCCTGCTTACAAGGTTTTTCTTCGAACAGAGATTACAAAGATTTTACAAATTCAATTATACAACTTCTAACATCACTCTTATAAGATCAAATGGTGCTTCCTTCTACTCAACCCCTGGAATGTGATGAAGAACAAGTTTTGTTCTTCAACAATTCCTTAGAATAATCTCCTAACTAATGATTGTTCTTCAACGAGCCGAACATGAAACCTCATTGGTCTCTAGTAAATCATCATTACCTAAATGGCCGTCGATGACACTAAAATCACCAACATTTTTTCCATTTTATTTCCTTTGTTTTCTATCATTTATTTTCTTTTCCTTTCTCCACTAAATTGATTTCAAGAACAGAGTGTAAGTCGTGACATTATAACACAACTAAATGAAAACGAGGTGTATCCAACCCCAAATATACTTTTGATTGGAATTAGTAGTATAGTCGAATTAATAATGATGTTTTAATCCCCATTTTAAGGAAAACATCTAGTTTTTCATTTATTAGAAAGAGGGGTTTTTGCTTTCATTTTAATCCAATTTTGTTGACATAAAAATATTTAAAAACAGATTTTGATCTCATATATGCTCTTAGAGTGATAGGTATGTGGCGAGCTGCTTCGCCATTTCTTACGTGGCCGCTCACCACATGCTTGTCACCATACGAGAAGCCCTAGCCACCTCTCGTCGTTTGGAGCTTCGTCGTGAAAGTGAGGAGGAAACAAACAAAAAATTTAAAATGTTACCGTTTTAAAATCTTTTGTTTTTTTTTAAATTAAACCCCCACACTATAAATAACACGCTATTTTACCTAAAGTTTTCACACTTAATCCCAAACAAAAATATGATATGGCTTGTTCACTTCCAAATACCATCGATGAGATCAAAGCTTTGGTTGAAAAACTAATTGACAATGATATCGTTCGTCAGAAAGCGATTA
>BQNB010146532.1:0-16563 GCA_026074375.1 Tanacetum coccineum
TGCCGGGTATTCCACCAACCCGACAAGTGAAATTTCAAATTGATTTGATACCTGGTGCTGCACCTATAGCACGGGCGCCTTATCTATTGGCTCCGTCCGAGATGAAAGAATTGGAGCAACTGCATGAACTTTCCAACAAAGGCTTTATAAGTTCTAGTTCCTCACCTTGGGGAGCTCCGATCTTGTTTGTCAAGAAGAAGATGGATCATTCCGGATGTGCATCGATTACCTTGAATTAAATAAGCTAACGGTAAAGAACCGTTATCCACTTCCAAGAATTGACGATTTATTCGATCAGCTTCAAGGGTCGAGTATCTACTCAAAGATAGACCTGAGGTCAGGTTATCATCAATTGTATGTTCGCGAAGAAGACATCTCGAAGACGGCATTCAGAACTCATTACGGCCATTATGAATTTCAAGTTATGCCTTTTGGTTTGACGAACGCACCGACTATGTTTATGGACCTCATGAATCAGGTGTAGAAATCATATCTGGACAAATTTGTAATTGTCTTTATTGATGATATTCTGATCTACTCAAAGAGCAAGCAAGAGCATGAAGAGCATCTCAAGTTAATCTTGGAGTTGCTTAAGAAGGAGAAGTTGTATGCCAAATTTTCTAAGTGTGAATTTTGGATTCCCAAAGTACAGTTCCTCGGCCACGTGATTGATAGTCAGGGTATTCACATGGATCCCGCCAAAATCGAGTCTATTAAAGATTGGGCATCTCCTAAGAAACCAATGAAGATTCATTAATTTTTAGGTCTCGTTGGTTATTATTGAAGGTTCATTGAAGGATTTTCAAAGATCGCCAAGTCAATGACCAAGCTTACTCAGAAGAAGGTCAAGTTTGATTGGGGTGACAAGGAAGAAAAAGATTTTCAATTATTGAAGGAGAAATTATGTAGCGCACCTATCTTGGCTTTACCTGAAGGAGCTGAGAACTTTATTATTTATGGCGATGCTTCGCATAAAGGATTAGGCGCTGTCTTAATGCAAAACGAGAAGGTGATTGCTTATGCATCACATCAACTAAAGATCCATGAGAAGAATTATACGACTCATGATCTAGAGTTAGGAGCAGTAGTGTTCGCTCTAATTATTTAGAGGCACTATCTGTACGGAACCAAGTGTACCGTGTTCACCGATCATAAAAGTTTACAACACATTCTTGATCAAAAGGAGTTGAACATGAGACAACGTCGTTGGTTGGAATTGCTTAGTGATTACGATTGCGAAATTCATTATCACTTGGGAAAGCAAATGTTGTGGCTAACGCTTTAAGCAGAAAAGAACGAGATAAGCTATTACGGGTTCGAGCCTTAGTTATGACTATTGGTTTGGATCTTCCCAATCAAATTTTGGAAGCTCAGACTGAGGCAAGAAAACCAGAGAACCTAGAAGCCGAAGATGTGGGAGGTATGCTGGTAGAAACTCCACAGGAATTAGAAAACCCCAGGAAAGAAAAGTTGGAACCGCGTGCTGACAAAACGCTGTGTTTAAATAACAAAAGTTGGTTGCCATGCTATGGTGATCTAAGGACTATGATTATGTATGAGTCCCACAAGTTAAAATATTCTGTTCATCCGGATTCCGACAAGATCTACCAATACATGAAGAAATTATATTGGTGGCTTAACATGAAAGCCGATATTGCCACTTATGTTAGCAAGTGTTTGACATGTTTAAAGGTCAAAGCTGAACACCAAAAACCATCTGGTTTGTTTGTGGTGCAGACCTGAGATTCCCTGCAAGGAAGTGGGAACGAAATCAGCATGGATTACATCACCAAGCTCCCGACCAAGGACATAAGTGGTTATGACATCATTTGGGTAATTGTCTATACCGTCTTACTAAGTCTGCCTGCACACTTTTTAAACCGATGAGCGCGGAACAACTGACTCTTATAACAACTTAGACGAGACTATACTTAAAAGAATAGTCACGAGACCATGGAATACCATCCTAATCATTATATGACATGTCGGCTAGATTAACGTCAAATTTCCGAGGTCATTATTAGAAGACTTTGGGTACTCGATTAGATATGAGTACCAGCTTCCCAACCGCGAAACTCGATTGGTAAAAAGCGAAAAAGAACCATTCAAAACACTAGAAATATGTTAATACGCATACACTGATTAGACTTTAGCGAATGGTTGGATAGGCACTATCGTTGATTGAGTCTCATAAACACACACAGTTTGAGTAGTATGAGCATTAAAGCTGCAATCCATTGAGGTGGCTTATGGTCGTAAGTGACGTTTCATGACAGAGACTTAGGTGACCTGTTTGCTGGGCCGAGGTCGGAGATGTTTAGCTCACCGATCAGGAAATCATTAACGAGACTACAGAGAAAATCATTCAAATCAAACAAAGAATTTAAGCCGCTCATGATCGTCAGAAGAGTTACTCCGATAAGAGGCGTAAGCCTTTATAATTTCAAGCTGGCAACCGAGTCATGTTGAAGGTATCACCTTGGAAAAGGGTTATCTGTTTTGGCAAACGGGAGAAGTTGAACCCGAGGTATATTGGACCTTTCAAGGTGTTAGCAAAAGTGGGAACCGTTGCTTATAGACTCGAACTTCCACAACAGTTAAGCAAGGTTCAAAAGGCCGATTTCACATATCCAACTAAAGCAAGGGAGTTATCCTAAACGAGCCATTGGCGATCTCGTTGGATGAAATACATATCGATGATAAGCTCCATTTTGTTGAAGAACCAGAAGAGATCATGGATCGTGAAGTTAAACGATTAAAGCAAAGTCGTATTCCAATTATCAAGGTTCGATGGAACTCTAGGAGAGGTCCCAAGTTCACATGGGAACGTGAAGATCAATTTCGAAAGAAGTATCCGCATCTCTTCACAAAAACCGCACCTTCGACAAGTGCCGCGTCTTGAGCCTTGAGGACAAGGCTCCTTTAACGGAGAAAGACTGTAACAATCCATTATTCAGGTCATTTTACGACTCCATATATTCAATTATTTACTTTTAGATTTTTACGCGTTTACTTTTAATTTTCAACGTTTAGTTAAATTGCGTAAACTAAAAATCAACAGTTAACGTAAACCGTCATCAAACAAATAAAACTTTACGTCAAACAAGTGTTATATAATTAATTCGAGGATAATTTATAAGTTTCATCGCATTTATATTCATATTATTAACGAAAACCGTACGTATACGCTTAAATGCATGCAAGCCAACCTCAAGTATTTACCACCTTTACATTATACCCCAAATAATAATATACTTCTTCGCTAAATAAGTAAATTTAACTCTTTACATTTAAATAAGTAAAAGATCTATCTACTAGCCAAAAGAAGTAGTTAATCTACAAAATTGCTAAAGGTTATCTTAACAATATAACAAATACTACACAAACCCATAAAATAGCAAGGATTAGAATTTTTATCCTATCTCTTTCTCTTTTTCCCAAGCATAACCGGCCCCAAGACCATGGTCATATGATGCCATGCAAACTTTTCTATTACTAGCTCAAAGTATCTTTTAAACTTTCCTCAAATGAGACTTAAAGTCAGACTAGCTATCTTGCACTTTCATTTCTCATCACAAACAAAAATCTTTCTTCTTGTTTTTCTCCTTTGGTGGTTCGGCAGCAAGACAACACAAAAAGAGGGCAAAAGTTCAAGTCTTGGTTTATATGTTACAAGTATATTCGAGAAGGCTTCAAGTGGGTTTTACTTAGATCAAACATAAGGGTTTAAATAAGGTTAGATTGTGTTCATCGCCATTTTCTTACACTCAAAGTTATCATAAAACCCTACACTTTCAATTACTTCATTTTCATAGTATATAATGTTTATATTGTTAATCACCATCTAAGTTTATTTTATAAGTTTATAAAATAAAGTGAGCTTACATAATTCGAATTTATATTTTGCACATGATGAAATGTTGCTAAAAATATGTCAGAATGCAAGAATAGAATTATATAAGTATTGGTACAAAATCATGAGGAATTAATTTATAGATTATATTTGTTACACTAGTTTATAACATAAAATGATCATGAGGAATTTTGTCATGACATAAAATCATAAGACAATAACTAATAGACATAATAATATGTTGAAGATGTGTTATTAAATAAATTAGAGACTTGTAATAACTTATTTATTTCAAAAGTTTATAAATTAAACTTTATACACTTTATTTATGGACTATATTAATATTCTGTAACAGCTCAAATTTTTTATAATTTTGGGAGTATTTTTCTGTGGAAAAGTACATATATATTTGAAGCAATCCAAGCATATAAGGAAACTTGAAAAACAAGAGGCCATAACGATAGGAGTAAGTGAATTTCACAAGATTACTAATTAAAAATGTTATATAAAAGTATTTTTTATAAAAGCTGTTAATATTCGTACCTGATAAAAATATGGATGTTTTTCTGTGAAAGTACATTTAATGAGGATTTCGAGTCTAAAAAGAACTTAAAGATTTGAGCTATAATGAAGGAGATATGAATTTTTCAAGTTTACGATAAATAAATATATAAAAGTGTTTCTATAAAAGTTATTTTATAAAAACCATTTTCTGAGAAGAAACTTATAAATTTTAATATCATGATGAAGTGTTAGATTATGTAATTATGAAACCATGGGTATAAAGTACACTAAAAATGGATTTAAAATGAAAGGGTTATGCTTTTTGCAAGTTTTATATAATTAAATACATAAAAGTAGTTTTATATATTTTCACAGAATCTGTAAATGTTACTGTTCATCAGTGTATAAAATATTATGAACATAAAATTTTGATAGATTTTCTTAATACGAAACCGTGGGCATAAAGAACGTATAAAACGGAGTTAAAACGATAAAGATATGGGATTTATAAAATCCTATGCACTATTTTTATACTTGTGCACTATTTCTACTTTTGTGCACTATTTTTATAAAAGCAATTGAACTATTTATATAATATCATAAAGGTGTTAAAACAATTATTACTAATAAATAATCAATTGTTGGACAAGTATAACACTTTTACAAATACAAATTACATGAACAATTATTTTACAAGTACAAATTCATATGGTTTAATTTTATAAATTAAACAAATTAGGTGGTGATATAAGTCTATAAAAATACATGACACTCATACGACCTATACTTAATTATGTTGCATTCGGTTTTGCCAAGACGATTCACACTATTTGATTTAGATAATCATTCACCAGATGTGAGTTTATAGCCTCACGTTTTACTCGTTTTACACATACTTTATAACTTTTGGGGTGAGAATACATGCGCATTTACAAACTTGTTTTCATACTTGGCTTCATAACTTGTTTACGTACTCGTTTGCATACACATTTACAAAATTGTTTACATACTCGATTACATACTCATTACAAACTCGTTTACATACTCATTTACTTATCTCGGGTTGAGATACATTTCTTATTTACAACTATGGACGCAACAACTTTACTTTTGAACTGATTACGGATTGCCTAAGTAGAATGAACTGTTAATTACTGCTGGTAAGCGCGAGTGTTATAAAATAGATCTATTTGGGGAGTGACTACCCCCGTTCGGGTGATTAGCTCTCACTAGTTTGAGATTGAACTAACGAATGTTATACCATGTTGGAGCATTGGAATACATACACGTGAACTCTTACTGTGCCTTGAATAAAGTGGCATACTGACATGTCTGAGCCACAACGTCATAGAACTTAGGGCAATTAAACTTACTTTTCGTGATATTGTGCACATTACATTATCATACTTGGAAATCTTGCGGTCCAATACATACGTACATTTTTGTGACTATTTATGAATAGAAATGGCCATGCATACTTTACAAAACTATGATTTTGGCATACACTTTTGTGAATACCTAAGGATTGAAATGGTCGTGCATACTTTGCAAATCTCGGACAACATTTTAACAAACGTATTTTGTGTGGTTTACGGTTATACGCATTTTAAGAAAACCTATATATTTAAGTTTATGTGTTGCAAGTCTTGTATAGGCGGGGCTTGTAACATAGTAAATTCATATATATAGTTTTGTGATTTACATTTATACTTGCATAAACCTATAAACTCACCAACTTTATGTTGACACTTTTAAGCATGTATTTTCTCAGGTGAACAAGCTACTTGACTTAACTGATGTGCATTGAAATCCAAACTTTACAAGATTACCATCCAAACGACACATTTATAGGTCGTTCTCTCATGTCTTGTGCAATGGTATTATGAAGTAACGCTCCTGGAACATACTTTTCATTGCGACCCATTTTGGGGGTGTTACACAATACATTACAGTAGGCAATAGGTTTGAAATCTAAAACTTTATTTGGAGTAAGAATTTTGGGTACCCCAGTGAAATAGGGTTAGCAATTTTTTCCATCTAACCAAGTGGATCTACTGCTAAAAAATTCTGCACACGGATTGTTTTTATTAACTGTAAATGACATTTATACCCTTGCTTACAGTTGCCCAAATTTTTTGTTTTATTATATGCTTCATCCTTAAAAACACCGCATACACTAAAATCAGTTTAACCCAAAAAAAGAGCTAAAATCAATTCCCGGTCATTTTTTGCTCAATCTGTGAATCATAAAACAATCTTGATTCTTAACTAGTATTCGATCATTTATCAAATGTTAAAAATAATAAAATATAGAGTCGACTTCATGAAAAGACTTAAAAGCTGCAATTCAAAGTTCCCTCTAGATGGACATGGTGTGTTCTTCCTATGTAACTCTATCAAAAGACTTAATGGTGTGTTCTTCCTGTATGTAACTATATGTTCATCTATAAAGAGTCGACTTCGTCAAAAGACTTGAGAGCTGCTATACAAAGTGTTCCCTCTACCATTATCGTTAAGATAAGCAAATCAAGAATGATAAATAATTATAATATAACTAAAGAAAGAGCAAATTAATCTCAAAATTTCTAATATGAAATATACAACGTTTAAGAAAATAACCCCAATGTTGGAACGACTAGGAGTTCATGAAGGTTACAAATCAATAGCAACAAACTTGTTTTTTCCATGGTTTGGCACACCTTTTTTCACCGATGAGTTCGATCGTTTATAGACCGAGAGTAGGGTTGCAACGAAAGAACAAATGTAACACCCCCAAAAATCTGGTAACGCAGCGGAATAGTAACATTGGGGTGCTACTTCAGGGCACAAAACACAAGTCACGGAAAACGACCTCAAAAGAGACGTTTTAAGATAAATTTCACATTTGATATATTAAAATCAGAGTGTACAAAGGATCCCATTTATAATGCAACAGAAAAAAACATTTGTCAAATGGTACTCAAGTTATTAAGCCTTCAAAAATATATATATCCGCGCGACTCGAATGCTCCCATTGCTCCACTAGCAAAATAGTAACCTGAAAATACATGCTAAAACGTCAACAATAATGTTGGTGAATTCATAGGTTTAAGTAAAAAGCAGTATTGAAATAATTTAAGAAATATTTCAAAAGAAAAGTAGCGTTACAACATTTAAAAGTGTTATTTTCAAAATCCATCCGAAATCTAAGTAATGATTCATCAAATCAAGAAGTATTTAAAAGATGACCACAAGATCGAAGTAATGGTAGACTAAGTACATATTCCGAAGTCCAAAACAAGTAATGTAGACAAGAGAAACACATTCATCAAGTCTAAATATATATTATTGCACTAAGCTCATGACATCGAAGCCGTATTCGTAATTATAAGGGAATTGCACCCAAGTTCGTAATTATAAGGGATTTGCACCAGTATTCGTAATTATAATGGATTTGCACCAGTAATCGTAATTATAAGGGATTTGCACCAGTATTCGTAATTATAAGGGAATTGCACCCAAGTTCGTAATTATAATGGATTTGCACCAGTAATCGTAATTATAATGGATTTGCACCAGTAATTGTGGCTCTTAGGCAATAGCATTCATGCAATAATCTGGATAGCATACAATTTTGAAAACACTTGTGTCCAAAGTAAAACAAGCAATGTAATTCACCCCGTAGAGTTTGTAAAACAATTAAGTGGTAAAAAGGGGGCTATGAACTCACAAAGTATTGAAAGGTAATTGTACTGTAGTAAAATATATGAGTTTGTAAAAGAGCATGTATTCCCCTCGCGGGTTTATAAAACATTAAAAAGATTGAAATGCGAGACTATGAACTCACCTTGAGTGAATGGAAATCAACAAGTATTCACAATAGAAAAATGCGTCACGAAGGAATCCGAAGGCAACCTAATCCAATATAGGTCGTATAAGTACTAAACACTTTGATTAATATATTCCCACTAGTTTGGGATAGTGTATTTGGGTTTCCGATGGATGGTTAAACAAAATAAATCGAAAGGTAAAAGCAAAGTATGTAATATTTTCATTATATTACAATGAAAAATGAAACAAGTATATAAATCCATTAACATGAATTTTATAATAAGGATAAACGACCAAAAGAATAAATCGAAGTATAAATAATATGCGATGTGTATTATATATGAAGGAAGACGAGGATTATAAAATAGTCGAAGCATATAATACTTTTCAAGTATTATATAAGAGACGTTAGAAAAATAATTAAAACAACATAATTCGACATGCCTTTGGAAATCACCAATTAAATTAATAACGAGTTCTTGTAAGAAAGTAAACGTACGTTTTAAAGTTACGAATTAGATAAACGACATTTTAAAAGTTTTTTAAAAAATTTATTATGTCCTATTATTCCGAGACTTTTATAAAGATAATACTTTATAATTTAGTATCTCGTTTTATTTGTAAAAGTATAGTTTCCGTTTATTTACCAGGTTATTGTTTAATTACTATTTTGATAAATCTTAAGTCTTTATATCCTCGATAAATAGAAATTTGGTGAAAAGTTACCAAGTCTAGAGATTTTAATAAATTTCGGCGCGGACCATTTCGTTAAACGACTATTCCCAAATTTATAAAGTTTCGATATTTCCCTCTTTTAGTCAATCCATGTTGCAAAATATCCTACCAGGTTTTTTGATAATTTTTATTTTTGGTGTTTTTTTTTTTTTTATTATTATTTTATTTAATATACTATAGACCGTTAGACGCAACGGATGAATAACAAAATAAGTAAACCAAACGCACCCCTTATTGGGCTGCTGTTAAACGCCGATCCAAACGCCCCTGCAAAAAGCATTTTTTTTAGTTAAACTGCATATCCAAACGCCCCTACTGGGCTTGTTAAACGCACAACCAACCACCCCCCCGCTAGGGTGGTGGCGAATAAAACTAGCAAACAAACATCCTCTTAGGGGATGTTATCCATAAATCCAAACACCCTTAGAACCAATAAAATAGAATAAACTAAAAAAATATAACCATCCAATAGGAAAAAGAGGGGGGAGTGGTGGAGGTGGTTGGCTGCTGCCACGACAGCGACGGCGTGCGTCGGCTGGCATCGGTGTGGTGTTTTTGAAGTTGGCGACAAGATATGTAAGATGGTGACGGTGTGCAGATGATGATGGTGACGTGAGTGGCGGCGGTGGTGTGGCAGGGCTTCTTGGACCAGAAGCGGAGGAGGGAAAAAGGCGCGTGATTAGAGGTGGATGGAGGCATGGCAGCGGCCGCGAGTGGTGTGTTATGGGACAGAAGCGCGGCTGCCAATGTTTTGCCAGGAGGATGGATGGGCGGGCGCGATGGTTATGGGGCTCAGGGTAGATCGGAGTGGAAAAGTATATTTGGTATAGGCCGAAAATTCACCGGAAAAGTTTATCCGTGGTCGAACATGGCGCGGCGTGGTGGTCGGCGGCCGAAATCCGCGGTGGCTTGCCGAGTTGAGGGGAGAGAGATATGTATGAAGTTTTTGTTTTTTTTTTTATAAAGTGAAAATGTGTTATAAAATTTATATATATATATATATATATATATATATTATATAATAATATATTATAAATAATACTATATATATATATATATATATAATTATATATATATCTATAAGTTATAATTAAAAGTGGCAAGTACAAAAGTCTAGGTTTAAAGAAGTGAAATATTTCATCAGGGAACATGTAACACCCCCCAAAAATAACAACAACGCAGCGACGCGAGATAACCATTTGGGGTGCTACTTCATAATACACACGCTAGATACAGAAACGACCTCTAAGTGGTCGTTTGAAAAAGTAATCTCGTTGATTTAATCGAAAACTGAATCTTATTATACATTTGTCCGATAATTGCATCACAATGAAAAGCTTGAATGTATAGACTCCAATGCACTTCAAGAAATCCGAGCATATAATTTACCTGAGAAAAACATGCTTAAAAGTGTCAACATTAAAGTTGGTGAGTTCATAGGTTTCTTTAAATATGAATGTAAAATCCACTGTTATCATCAAGTACCATGTAAAAAATCCCAAGATTTTTAAGATTGCACGACACATTTTATGTCCCCAAAAGTACCAATCTTATCCTAAAGATTTTATAAAGAGTGCATGACCAATTTAATGTCACCAAAAGTACAAATCTTATTCCAAAGATTTATAAAGAATGCATGACCAATTTAATGTCACCAAAAGTGTTTCAAGTATGTATTGCCATTTTATTCAAGGCAACGTAAATATCCATGTGAGTATAAAACAATGTTTACGATTACTCTTAAGCTCATGAACCTGAACTAATAACAGTCAAGTAATCTTATGTATTTGTTGGGGGGCCAAGTAGTCCAACGTGCTCCGACATAGTTATAAACGTTCGTCAACCCAGTGATAGTTAATCACCCAAACGGGGTTGTCAATCCCGAATAGATCATTTTATGTCATACGCGTGGAATATCAACGCTATAAATGTTCGTTACCCGGCGATCGCTAAATATCACCCGAACAGGATCCACGCCCAATAAGAGGGCTGCCGAGGGAGGGCGCGCGAGGGGTGTCGCGCTGTCGACGGGGGGGCCCTCCAATTTAAATTTACAGGTTCGAGTGGAGGGCGGGTGGGCGTGTGACGGTGAGGAAACGTAGGTGATTCGATATGAGCGACTGTCCGCGTCCGTGGGGAGGATGTGCAGGGGGATTGTTGAGAGGGGGAGAGGAGGGAGGGATGATGGTGTACTAACGGGGGGGGGCCGGGGTTTGGGGGAACGCGGGGGGGGTCCCCCTCCAAGAACCCCTGGCAAGTAAAATTAGAGATTGGTAGGACAACCCGTTACCGGTGTCCCCTCCAAGAACACCCGGGCAGTAAAGTAAAAATATGTACTCCCGTTACCGGTGTCCCCTCCAAGAACACCCGGGCAGTACCGTTTTTGTCATCAGTTCAATCCGCTTAAGCTAATCCGTAATCCTTTCAAAAGTAAAGTATGCATTTGTGACCAAAAAAATGAAGTCAAATAATATATCCCATAGCGAGCTATGCAAATAAGTTATTAAAACAATTTGTAATTCAATCACATGTGAAATGCCGTTTGAAACATGTATGCAGACGAGTTGAAAATGATCACGTACGGAGTTTTAAATCAAACCCGTAATTGAATTGTAACAAGCATGTTCTCACCCCAAAATATATGTAAAACATGTAAAACGTGGGGCTATGAACTCACCTTGATGTTGAAGAACGATTAATAGGTAGGCATCTAATTCACATTGATGATGAAGAACGATTGACAGATAGGCATCTAATATTGCCACAATACGAAACGGATAGAGAAGCTTCTCGATCAAGAAAGTTGCAGCTACTCTTGACGGCTTAAGTCCCCCACTACCTAGGATAATGAATTGGGGTTTCCTGTATGGATAGTCACCTCAACACGTCATGTTGAAATAAAGAATTTAGATTTAATGTGTATATGTTTGGTGTTGGTAAATAATAATTGAAAATATACGCAAAAGTGTGTAATATAAGTCTTATATATTACTTCTGAAAAAATAAACACGTATATAATACCATACCGTGAATTATATAACAAAGACGGCAATCCAAAGATTACTGAAAAGTATATAATAACCTTGCCATGGTAATTATATCATAAGTGCGATGTTAATTAAACCAATTAGTTATGACTCCAATTTAATTAACAAAGACTTTGAATAAAAGTTGACAGCCTACGTATCTTACAATATAACTTAAAAACCAATGTGGTAAGCCGTTTTATACCAATATAAAATATAATTTAATATTTTATCTAATTATGTTCATTTCTTTAACAGGTCGTGTCCAAAACACTTCGCCTTATTGTAAAAGTATAGTTTTCGCTCGTTGTCCAGGTTATTGTATAATACCATTAAAAATATCTTAAAACATATCTTAATTCCTTTTATCGTTTTCTGAAATAATATAAACTCTAGTAAAACATTACTAAGTATAAAACTTCTATAAACTTCGCCATGACATTTCCATTTATAAAATCGAATTTCCATATTTTATAAAGTCCTAACTTTTTTCCCGACTTAATAATGAAATCAATATTGCAACCCCCACGTGTTTTTAAAATAGATAAACATATAATATTTTATACACTGAACATAATAATAATTATTACATTATTTTAACCATTTAAACCACCAATATAATATATACAGTTTCATGTTTATTAAACCTTAAGTTGTATTTACTCACCGTTTATCATGAACCAAACGTACCCTTTTTATTGTCTCGCTAACCCAAACACACTCCTTGTGTGTTCCTAACCAAACCAAACATACCCCTTGCTGTGCCCGCTGTCCCAAACGCCCCTTTTGTCATATTTACACAGCCAAACGCACCCCTTGTGGGTGGGCTGTTAAGCCAAACGCACCCTTGCGTGTCTCATTAAAACAACTCACCCCCTTGATGAGGAAGTACAAGCCAAACGCATCCCTTGCTGCGGGTGTGAAAGCCAAACGCACCCTAATGGTATTTACAGCAGCCAAACGCACTCATGTGCATGGCTGTTGTTAAGCCAAACACCCCTAATGGTATTTACAGCAGCCAAACGCACTCATGTGCATGGCTGTTGTTAAGCCAAACACCCCTATCGGCGAACAACCAAACCAACGCCCCTTTGGGCGCGTCCACTCGATAAAGAGCAAGTCAAAGGGTTCCAAACGCACCCGAGTGCAGCCCGGGGAACAAACCTAAACATACTCTCTTGTGCTGCCGGTCCAACAACCTAACGCACCCTAACCGTGGTTGCAAAACCAAACAGCTCCTCGGCTGTTAACCCACAACCAAATGCCCCTAGGGCTGTAACACAAACCAGCCGCGCCCTTATGGTGCCCTAATACAAACCGAACGCACCACGTGATGTTCAACAAACTCAAACCCGGCCCTTATGCAAGCTGAGAGCCAAACCAACGCACCTCATGGTTGACTCATTAAACCCAACCGCATCCTTGTTGGTTGAGACCACAAACCCAACGCAAAGATGCCCTTATAGAAACCGAACTCACCAGCTGGTTTTTTATCAACCCAACGCAGAAAAACCTCGAGGTGTTGCGAACCCACAAACCAAACGAACACCCCTTGGTGTTATACCATAACCCGAACCCACCCACACCCTTGTGGTGGTTTTCACCACAAACAAACAAACACGCCCTTCGTGGCTGTTATACGCGAAGCAAACGCACCCCTTGGTTGTGACTGTGGTGATGATGATGGTGGTATTATGATGATGGTGGTGGCGTTATGGCAGTGGCAGTCTAGTGGTGGTGGTGACGGCGCGTGACCGAGAGTGGGTGTGTGGATCGAATAGATCGGGAGGTGAGGAAGCTTTTTGGTGTTGGCCGGAAAAGCTCGTCAGAAAACTTTTCCGGCGGCTGCGGTGGTGGTCGCCGACGGTCGGAGGGTGGCCGGATATTGGGGAAGGGAGAGAGAGTGTTGTATAAGTTTGTGTGTGTGTAAGAGATGGAAATGAAAAAATGAAGATGGAAATGTGATATGTTATATATATATATATATATATATATATTAATGGGAGTGACAAGTATAAAATAGTCCAGGGGTCGATTTGTAACTTTTTAGTAAAACTTCGACACGTATTGGTTCGGGACTCGTTTGAAGGACTTAACTGATGATTCAACTCTTGAAACTTGCGCCATTGTTTTCCGAATTATTTTTCTGATAAAAATGAGTATTTACTTGATAATGTTTCATAAATATTTTATAACATTTAATAAAATATCTATTATTCATTTTGTGAACCGGTTTTTGCTTTGTCCGAAAATAAAATTGATTTCACTCGAGTATTCGCGTTATCTCCCGCACGCTTTTAAATTAAATGATGACTAATTTTATTTAATATTTAGTGAGTATTTAATAAATACTGATAATTAAAAAAAACAAATTTAATATGTTTGTGTGTCCGCGTTGTATATTTTCGAATAAATGTTTGCGGTGCCTGTTTAGTCCTTTTCCCACTGGCTCGTTTTTCAGGTCCGGGCAAAACTGAGGAAAAGTTGTCAGGAATGTCCTGTTTTCACGTCGATTGCTTTTAGGTCCGATCGGAATACGTGATTTAGATGGTGTTCTTGTAAGTCAAGTCATACTTAAAAGTCACAAGGGGTAAAATAGTTATCTAAAAATCCAAAAAATTCTCTGGATTTAGCAGACCAAATGTTTTTGTAACTTTTTAATATAGTTTTTATATCTTTCGGTTCGGGACTCGTTTGGACGACTTAACGAATGATTCAACTCTCGAAACTTGCGCCATTGTTTTCCAATCATTTTTCTGATAAAAATGAGTATTTATTTGATAATATTTCGTAAATATTTTTATAACATTTACAAAAATATTCGTTATTTATTTGGTGAACCGGTTACGTCTTGTCCGAAAGTAAAACTAGAAATAAATTTTTTTAACCCGTATATTTGCGTTATCAACAAACGTTTTCGAATAAAATGATGACTAATTTATTAAATATTTTTATTTAATAAATTATTTAATAAAAAGTGTAAATTAAATATAATTTAATTATTTTCTCGTTTCTAAATCTTGCGAGGGCATTTCAGTCACCTTCTGACTGTTTTCGGGCCTCAGTCAAAACTAAAAAGTTGTCAGGAATGTCGTTTCACATCAAATTGCTTTAGAGTCCGAGTCGTGAATACGTGGTTTAGCTGCTCGTTTTTGATAATTCGACCTAGGAATAACTTATATCTCTTTTAAAATTCCGAAAATTCTCGGATGTTACATTATGCTATTGCTTGCACATTTTTTTTAATTCCATCATTTTTTGTTGATGTAAATAAAAGCTATTAACATTTTAGTTTAACCTTTGAGTGTTTAGGTTTGAAGATTATGTTGGCTATAATATTTGTTTTGTTGTTTCGGTTGATGACTCTATGACCATGTCACAGAAGGTGAAATAGACGTCTTGAGTGTTCAAATAGTACGCACGTGCTCATGATACTAGACTATAAGAAAAACAACCTATAATGACTATTCTTTTTGTGACGCGGAATATATGTGGTAAACGGTTGACGGGGTTACCTGTTAAGTGCGAATGAAGAGAAGAGATTACATGCACATATACTTGAACAAGATAACAAAGTATATTAGTTGTAACATCAAAAGAAAAAGTAAACATTCATCATAAGAATGCTTGAGTTAATGTTCATGTTATTGTAGGGAAACGGTTACACTTTTATTAAAAATCCAGATTACAATAAATAATATTAGTATTAAATAAATAACACACAAACATACTCTTATAAACGATAATTAAATAAGGATTTTACTAATATGTACCCACTCAGCAGATGTTAAAGTGTATTTAATAAACCCTTGTTTTGCTTCTATAATCAAAAATGCATTTAATGAACATTAATTATAGATAAAACTTACCATGTTTAAATACAATTTTTCTTTAAATACACAAAAACTTTCTATTCGAACATGCACTGGGCACACGTTAGCAAAACCCATTAAATAAAACAATAGAATAACAAAAAGAGTTGCTAGATCACCAGCAAAAAACACTTAAGAGTCGAGACACGTGTTTGACACGCTTAGCACTAAAGAGCTGAGGCACGTATTTGACACGCTTCCCTTAAAACAAATTCGTTGTCTGTTTTCAAG
This sequence comes from Tanacetum coccineum, assembly GCA_026074375.1. Classification (NCBI taxonomy): domain Eukaryota; kingdom Viridiplantae; phylum Streptophyta; class Magnoliopsida; order Asterales; family Asteraceae; genus Tanacetum; species Tanacetum coccineum. Next base: position 16,032 of record BQNB010146532.1, read on the forward strand.
GGTACAAGAGCCGAAATAGTAAGTTGTACTGTCGGACTTAACAAAACTCCCTCGAATTTCACTTTTTCATATGCGTACTTCATATGTTGAAAATCAATAATACTTATTGATTTGATGTGTGTCAAACCTATGGAATTAGAGCCTTTATTTATACATAATAGAGTGCTCCCAAATTTACCCATCCCAGGGATAGAAAATAAACCAATTTCCTCTTTAAGCATGGTACCGAATGCCTAACATTGAGATGCGATATCTCATTCACATCAACTTCATTTCGGACTCGTAAAGATTCATTGCGAAACTCTCATCAGGAGAATGTTAAGTTACAAATTATTACTTATATATATGACACATACATATAGATAACTATGTTCAAAGTTCGTCAAAAATCACTTTGCCAACTAAATTATAGATAAAAATTACCATGTTTAAATACAATTTCTCTTTAAATACACAAAAACTTTCTATTCGAACATGCACTGGGCACACGTTAGCAAAACCCATTAAATAAAACAATAGAATAACAAAAAGA
>BQNB010146535.1:0-16562 GCA_026074375.1 Tanacetum coccineum
CCGGACCGACCAAAACTGGACCGGACCGAAACCGACTTCGGCCGAATCCCGGACCGAAATGGTTCGGTCTGGTCCTGGTCGGTCCGATCCGGTTCGGTCTTCGGTCCGGTCCGATCCAATAAAGCATAATTGCCCGTTTTTTCGTAAGACCGAACCGGACCGAAGACCGAAAATAAGGAAAATGACGGACCGAGGACAGGACCGAAATAGGTTCGGTCCAGCCCGATCCGATCGGTCCGGTTTAAGTCGGTTTCTCTGTTCGGTCCGGTCCGTAGTCCGTTTTGCTCACCCTACTCCACTCTAAGAAAATAGACATTCACTTGCAGATGATCTAATGACATAATAAGTATCATTAGATCTAATTTTTTAGTGTCATTTTTAAAAGATGTGTATAAAAGCCTAAAATTTGAAGTTTTAATGACATGTTTTAGTAACAAAATATGTCACATAATGCAAAACATATGTATCCACTTTTTTTTAGTCATTGTAAAATATTTTTATCTAGTGGAATTTTACTTAATCTTTTTTAAACATACAAAAAGCAAATAAATTTTTTAATGACATTTTTTGCTATTAGTGATGCCTTTTTTGTTTTAAACAAGATTTTAAAACTCGCGCTTCGCTGCGATGAGTTTTGTAAAGGTAAAATGAAACTTTGAAAGATGGATTAGGAGTGTTTCAACATCTTTGTCATGCAATGTTAATTATAAAAGAAGTGCTTAGTATTTACACAATAAGCATATATATCTATTTTCTCCAACATTAATAAACAAATAAGCTATAAGAAGCTCTGAAACAATATGTCATCGACACTATTATGAAAACAGACGATGATGAACTGCTTTCATTCTTACACCCACTGATGCAATTAGAGAAAAACTTCAATAGGGCGAGGCGCTGAGACTAGCAGGGTATTTTTTTATATTTTTTAGCGTTATTATTAATGAGTTTCCCATTACGTACACTTCGTCTTAAGATGTAGATTTTGTATATTTTGTTGGATCTACATAAATCTTGTTTACTAGACTAGCATGGTATTTTTCATAATTTTTTTTGTTAATAGATTTCCTAGTAAATATTATTATAATAAAAAATAATTAAGTACAAACAATGTAAGTGAACAAGTTTTCAAATACTCGCGCTTCGCTGCGGCGTGTTTTGTGTATTGTATTTTGCATTATAGAGGTTTCTTGGCTGTTCGGTATGTTTAAATCACGGAGGGAAATAAATGAATTACATACCCATTACTACACGTTCAACCAATCCACTTTGAACAAACATTAGTCGTTACCCGAGTTGAGTCAGAACACGATGCAATAGAATATGTTAAAATTACCTCCTAAGAGTGAATATGTCTAGTGATGTATGGCAATAAACTTCTCCACATTAGTTATGCATTAATAAAGAAGATAAATATAAATTCAAGAATTGTCATAAGTTGAGGTAATATAGTCACAAATGAAACCGCATAAAAAATATGAATTCGTCTTGGTTGTGCACACCATGTCTACTAATCCCATCAATAACTTTCGACACCAATATGATATCCACTTGAAATGAAAAGTACACATGCAATAGACAACAATAGTGATGGTGAAATACAGCTAACGCATTATGGCAACGTACTCTATGCTAAACATCTTTTGAGATGTCTCTTTTGCTGCGCTTTTAGTTTCTCAAAAAATTAACTTGCTCTAAACTTTGTTCATTTTGGTTTTTTGCATTTCAAAAGTAACGTGGCCAAAGCAGTTATGGCGAAAATTGGAGTAGAATTATTACTTATGTATGCAACTCTTGCTAAAAAAAGTTGACCTGTAATATGATTTCATTGTGCCCAATTAATCTGCAAACCATTGTCGGTCAGTAAATCAATAATGTAAATTAGCGTAAGCAGTGATGTAAGATAGCAATAATGTAGTGACTCGTTCGGTCATCAAGTAGGTTCTCTACTGTAGATGTCACTATAGCATCTACTTTATTGTATTATAAATAGAGGCATAGACCTCAGTAATGAAGTGTGCGTTTTTTGAGTGTTGACCACCATTGAGTTAGAGTTTTGTATACTCTTGCTTTATCTGTTGAAACATCGAGTTTCTGAATAGCAAATACCTATCCTACTACTACTACCATCACGAATCAACAAACACAAACCACAAACTACCAATTTGAAGAATCAAACACGAAGCATCTCACCATTCACGTACAATTCAAATTCACAATTTGTAATTCCAAGCAAAACTTTTTCTGCATTTCGGTTTCTATAATTTGAACAACTATACATCTTCTCAACTCAAAAACACATTTCTCCGCTAAAATTTGATGTTGAACTTTAACAGAAAGTGCAATCGGTCGCTATATCATGTAATAAATGTTTAAGAAGTCTTTAGTTTTGATGTTTGATCCTTGTGTTACGACCATAGAATAAGGAAATCAGGACTAAAACCCAAGTACAATGGTTCAAAAAATAAATCACACGTAAAAAAAACTATGTAGTATACATAAAAAGCGGCAATCTTAGTTAAATTATAGGGAAAAGGATTCAATTCGGGTTGGTTTTATGATAACATGTCAGAACATATATTTTTCCAAAGAAGTCAGTTTCAGTGCTAACAATTAGCTGGTGAAAGTATTCAATGCTATAATAATAATGATACATGCATAACAAGCTTTCATAATACAATCGGAAATTATCACTTGTTGGAAAACAGTAAGATGAAAGATTTTGGTCTGCAAATTATAGAGAAAGTCGATATCCTGGTGCAATACAAACAAAAGTTTTTGGTCTATAATTCTTGGATTGAGCAGGAAATAAGAATCAGAGAGAGCGTAACTAAATGTCTTGTGCATCCTAACAACCTCACTTGAATTTTATTTATATGAAGAACTTCACAAAATATCAACACACATTTTTGGTTGTACCATTTAGCCATTAATAATTTTGTACAAATATTTGACTCGATCAAAGAATGGGCTTGTGTATGATTCGGGTCATCTCTTACCTGTAAATTTAACATTTCTAAATAAAATAGAGCATTATTATTACTGTCCAAATGAAAGATTTGAATAAGTTTGAAAAAGTGAGTAAAAGCGAAAATAAAATTTAAAAAGCGAAGTGACAGCGAGACTGGCCTCCCATCTTTAACGCATTTCTTTTGTAATCTAAAAATTTCATATGACAAAGATATCGGTAAATAATTACTAAATCAGCATCGAAAGATTGCTAGAAAAAAGAGATGATTAGTGAAAAGTGCGAGTAACTTTACCTCCTAGGTCTTTGTCACAATAGGTTAACTAAGGCGTTGGTTGGGCTAGGCTGCACATAGCTCTTCCTTAATTCTTGAAGGGAGACTATGGGAGGTGAGGGTAAGAGGGTAAAACCTGGTGGCGCCAGCTGCCATAGTGGCAATTGCTGCTCGGTGTCAATGATGAGCCTAACTGGGTTGCTTTAGGTTTATGATTAAGAGCATTGATCTTCTGAAGAACCTCCTAAGGGTACTCAATGGCATCTCCAAAAATAGAAGCTCCATCTAACTGAAAATGCATATATATGAAAGACATATACCACATGAGCAAGCATATATAGCCAAGTGTTATTAGTAGCAATAAGATAGTCTGTTAAAATTATAATTTTTAAATTTGCTTTAGGCCTCACAACTATTAGAAGCCTAGAAGGTAATCCATAAGTGCATTTAGACACTTAATTTGTTATTAGAGCTAACTAAAAAGTGCTAGATTGTTGCCCATTTTACCTACTAATAGAGTAACAATGCTAAAAAATACATGCCAATGGCTGGGTAATCTTTTTTGGTAAAGAGTTTTACCCCGGTAAATATATTAACCAAAAAAAGTTAAGTACGAATGGAATGTGGCTGAGGTACCACATTAACCTCAAGCTAAATAGCTTGATAAAATAGTGTGTATGGTAGGCCATAAACATACAACAACCTAGATAGCTACATAAATCACGGCACTAAGAATAACGGCACATCGGCTAACACTAAAAAGATTCAATCTTGTAACCAAAACGATCTTCTCGCCCAATGGCTGGGTAATCAATTAGTATCTCTTTATCTTATGTAAAATCGAAAAATCCCTGAATGCAGTTTGAATCATTATTGCTGCTACATTTTGAGTAAGCAGACCAACAGCTTTACGATGCTTATTAGCGTTATAAACAATATTTGTTCGTTCCTCTGTAAAACGGGGTTTACCAATACATCAATTTGTTTCCAGTAACGACGAAACCTCAAAAATTGAAATGTCAGAAAGAATATTATGGTAGAAAGTCAAGGACATACACACAGTTAAAAAATGAGGGAAGCTTAATATAGATCCATGATAACGCTCAAATTGTACATGTTTTTAGTCGCATTATCCGTACTTTTGTATAATTTATTTGGCTTTTTATCTATGTTTTTGTTACTTTATTGTATCAAAGTGTGTTTCCAAGTTTATTTATAGCCAAGTACAGGAAAAACAAAGAAACGACGAAGAAATCAAGTTTTATGCAAGTACGAAGAATCCCAGATCAAGACTAAAGATCTGAAGCATTTCAAGAGTAAAAGAACCAACCAATCAAGCTTCCAAGTCCCAAGAATGAGCTAAAATGAAGTTTTACTAAAGTATAATGACACACGACCAAGCACAACTCAAACGGGAAGCTTAAACGCGAAATCAAGAAACTTGTATATGGGGACGCATAGCCAGCCGCCCGGCTGAGGCCATGAGCCGCCAGACTCCAGCTTGTCATCTCCCTCATTTGCATCTTGAAGCTCCATGAACGATCAAGAAGGATCTAGATCTCTTGTACCTGGCATTTTATGACTCTTTGGGCCTAAGAAAAGCATTGAATACCCCAAGGCCTTCCTAGGAGTATAAATAGGACTCTATGGCTAGTATTTTCATAATCCCATCATCAATATTCTCTACTACTCTCTAGTAGTAATCTCTCTAGTAGTAATCTCTACTCTCTTTCAAAGCCATAAACCTTTCTTAGAAACCTAGAAAAATCCCAGAAGTTTAAAGGAGGAAGAAGCCATCTTAGGAGGTCAAGATCATTAAGAAATCATCATCATTCTTCAAGGTAATCAAGCCTTATTTCTTGTAATCTTTTACAAACTTTGTAAGACCTTTTAATCATGTTTATGAATACTTTAAATTCTAGAATTATGTCTTTGTTTGCTATGAGTGGCTAGTGTCTTTATGCACTTGATTAGATGATGTTTGTGGAATGATAATTTGTTTATGATTGTGATAACATGTTTTTACTCAATTTCAAGCTATTTCTAAGATCCATCTATGCTTATGATTCATGTGACATTGTTTTACCCAACCGGATTGATTGTTAAACATATCATAGGTCGAAAGGGGTATTGTTAATCAATTAATTATCGCCCTTTTGTCTATGATCTGCTACCTTTTGTATTGACCATTTATTGAGCGGTTTGGTCTAACAAGAATCATAATTGTGGGTGTTAACAAGTTTGTGAAACAAACCGCGAATCAAACAAGTTAAAACTTGAACGAGTCTTGAATTGGTTGATTGAACCTAATGCTTGTTTTTGTCACTTAAGGTCTTGACGAAGATTGAAGGTTTTGAAAACAATAGATTAGATCACCATCTAATTCCTAAAATCAACATGTTAAAGTGTTCATCACAATCATACAAATCGGATTTCCCAAACTGTCTAATCAAGTGTAGTCTTTTAATCATTTGAATCTTAATCATAATCATTGCTTGCTTGTTAGGATTGTTATTGTCAAATTTTAAAACACCAACGAAACACACTAATCCCCACGAACAATCCCGGCTTACCATACAATCTCTTGCTATCAACGGACTAGTATACTTGCTCGTACGTGTTGCTAAGAAATTCGGTATCCTTGTTATAAATTTAAAACTTACCCGTGTCGCACACATCAAGTTTTTGGCGCCGCTGCTGGGGATTTGATCGTGTTTTAGTTTAAATTTCGTACCTCAATTAATCCTTGGTGCCCCGTCCTTGTTTTTGAAAAATAGTTGCTGATTTTTTCGTGATAGACTATATCAAGGACGTATGTGTGTGTGTCTCCGTCGGTTTGGGGGAATTAATGGAGGATGTGTATGTTTTAGTTTTAAATTTGTACCTCAATTATTCTAGAAGGATAGCTCGTAGTAGCGTGTGTTGTTTTTGTGTTGGAAATCAATCCTTTTGTGTGTCAGAGGTGGCTTAAGTGTGATGTTGTGGTTAGTCCTCGCCTTAGTGCGCAGCATCTCTCTATCATGGACACAGTGTGCATGATAGCGCAGTGATCCGTCGATATATCGCAGTGTCTAGCGCTTAGAGTGAGTAATCTGGTGCATCAGGCTGAACTAGATAGTGAGCAGCCCCGTTTCACTTTTTGTACCACTCGTGTGTAATATATCTTTTTGTCTACGTCATGAGAGAGGAACCTTTTTCACATTTTGTTTTTACTTGTCGCGCTCTGAGAGATCATCTGGAGAGATCTGGATCGTTGATGTTTTGCTCCTGAATGCACACCTGTTCTTCTGGACAAGAACTGACTAGTCCTTATTTAGAACTTGAACATTTCATCCACCGCGCCAAAAAGAAAAAGAAGAGAACCCTTAGAAGACCGAGTTCCTAAAGTTAAATACCCACCTTTTGGAAAATAGTTTTCAAGCCCTAGTTGTTTACAACCCATTTCTTGATCTACCATTCCCAATGGCCGACGACCGACCCAACCGCGTTGAAACCCCCGAGCCGTAGTAAACCACTAACTTGTCGGAAGTGCTATCGTTGCGGTTGACCTTGGAGACAACTTCACCATGAAAGGTCATCACCTTTTAATGATCAAAGACCGCCAATTTGACGTCCATGCACGGGCTGATCTGCAGAAGCACATCGCTGAATTTATCGAGATTTGTGAAATGTTCTGATATGGCAACACCAACGCGAATGCCATCAAGCTTAAACTTTTTCCATCATCTCTTTCCGGAGATGCAAAAGTTTCATTCAACGAATTAAGTCCCGGTGTTATCACTACTTGGGAAGAAATGAGGCAAGCTTTCGTAAGCCGATTCTTTCCACCAGCAATGTTCGAAAGACTCATAGGAGAAATTAGAGGTTTCGCCCAACATCCCAATGAATCCCTTGTTGATGCTTGGTCGTATGATAGGACCTTTACTTTAGTAGTTGTTCATAGACATGGTTTTAGGATGTGGAAACCATTATCCATATCTTCCACCATGGGACTTGAGAAGGCCACACAAAGCTATCCTTGACGGCGAGGAATTTTTTCTCTTAAGCGACCCATAACCGAAAGAACACCAATTACTCGAAGACCGAGTACTATTGAAACTTGATTGGTCTAAAGATAGCAAAGCCAACCCCCTTTGGAAAACTGTTGCTTTCGCGAAGAGTAGCAAAAACTCCCAACTAATGGAAAAAATGGAGGCATTAACCACAAAATCGACTCGTAGTTCAAATATATCAAAGGAGAAATGAAGGATATGTGAGATGGATGAAAAAGTTGTGGAGGACCACACCCATCATCGAGTGTGATGACAAACCCATGAGAGGACCTAAAGAAGAAGAAGCCAACTATGCCTACGGAGGATATCAAGGAAACTACTACGGTAGGAGTTTTAGAAATTGGCGTGACCGTCAACCACGAGACGATAACCAAAATTCACAACCTCGTGAAGACAACCCTTCTAATCCACCAACACCCAAAAGGAAATTTGATGTGTCTGACTTTGAAAAAACCATGCAACAATTCGTAATTGCTCAAAAATCATCGAATGACTTTATCAAAAACCAGTTCTTCAATCTAAAAACCAAAGTCAAGCAAGGACTAAAAAATCACCAAGCTGTAATTCAAGACCTTGAAACAAAGTTTGGTCGACTCTCCGACCAATGTTCCACATGACCATACTGGTCACTCCCGGAGAGTAATACAACTATCTTAGCATTCTCCCCACCAAGACCTAACAAACCAGAGTGAGAACCTAACCAACCTAACCCAACAAATGACAAACCTTACCGACCACCACCCACTCGAAATGAGCATGTGAATGCCGTATTCACACAGAGTGGTAAGACGTATGATCCACCAGTTAATCCAAATGCTAAAACCACCATCATCCATGATGATAATGAAGATGAGGCTGACGAAGCCGAAAATGAAGTAGAGTCGTCTTCTTCCAAACAAGCTAAATCCGATCCGCTACCACTCAAGGCATACAAACTGAAAATTCCATACCCTCAACACCTACACAAAGAAAAGATGGAAGAACGATATGCCAAGTTCATTAATCTAATCAAAGAAGTTAGAATCAACGTACCCCTCATTGATGTTCTAGCTGGCATGCCAAATTATGGGAAGTTCTTAAAAGATCTCATGAGCAACAAGAGTAAGATGGAGCAAATCGTTGCTGCCTTCTTAAATGAAGAATGCTCTGCAATCGTTCAAAATAAGCTCCTACCTAAACTAGGTGATCCTAGAAGCTTTCTGATTCCATGTACCTTAGTAGGTTCAGTTGAATATCCCGCCTTGGCCGATCTTGGCACAAGCATCAACCTGATGGCGTATTCGCTATACGCGTCACTATCTGAGAATACTTTAAAACCTACAAGAATGAGTATCCGCTTAGCTAATAATACTTACCAATACCCAATGGAGTTGTTGAGAACATGTTCGTCCAAGTTGGAAAGTTTGTATTCCCTATAGATTTTGTTATCCTACAAATGGAGGAGGATGACAAAGTTCCTCTCATTTTAGGAAGACAATTTTGCACACCACTGACACTGTCATCTGAGTCAAAAGTAAAGAACTCAATCTTGGAGTTGGAGATGATAGAATCACCTTCCTAATTAACAAAGCTATGCAACATTCTCACTCCAATGATGACACATGCTTCTGCATAGATGTTATTGATGAAGTAACGAAGGAAGAGTTGGATTCCTTACTCGATGATTTCAAAACATTCTCAAGTACTTCGAAAAAAATCAATGAATCATCTCTCGATAAAGAATTCAAAGAATTCATGGTTGTCGATGTCGAAGAAATTCCTGAACAAGAGGAAGAAGTCGAGGATAATTTCGAGGAATTACCTATTGAGGAAAATTTAAGAATCAAGACTTCTATTCAAGAACCACCAACCGATCTTGAGATGAAGCCTCTTCCCAAACATCTAGAATATGCTTTTCTAGAAAAAGATTCTCTTCTTCCAGTAGTCATATCCGCTTTGCTCAAAGACTATAAAAAGAAACGTCTTGTGTCCATTCTCAAGAAACACATGAAGCATTTGCTTGGAAAACATCTGATATTCCGGGCATTAGCCCATCTTACTGCAAACACAAAATCAACTTTGAGAACGATGCAAAACCCGTCATTCAGAGACAATGTCGGCTTAACCCAAACATGAAAGAAGTCATGAAAAATGAGATTATCAAACTTCTCGATGCTGGTATCATTTACCCCATCAAAGATAGTCCTTGGATAAGTCTTGTACATTGCGTACCTAAAAAAGGAGGAATGACCGTAGTGACAAACGAGAAGAACGAACTTGTCCCTACAAGAACTGTCACCGATTGGCGTGTTTGTATTGACTACCGTAAGCTGAACAAAGCCACCCGAAAAGATCATTTTCCTCTACCCCTCATGGATCAAATGCTGGAAAGGCTAGCGGGGAACAAATTCTTTTGTTTTCTTGATGGATTTTCCGGTTATTTCCAAATCCCAATCGAACCTTTCGATCAGGAAAAGTCCACATTCACTTGCCCTATGGAACCTACGCTTACAAGCGTATGCCTTTTGGTCTTTGTAATGCACCGGCCACTTTCTAGATGTGCATGATCGCTATCTTTCAAGACATGCTTGAAACCTCCATGGAAGTTTTCATGGATGATTTTTCAGTATTTGGAGATTCATTCGATTCCTGTCTTGTAAATCTTGAACAAATGCTCATCTGATGCAAATAAGCTCATCTTGTTATGAATTAGGAGAAGTGTCACTTTATGGTGACAGAAGGAATTATGCTAGGACACAAAGTCTCCAGTGCAGGATTAGAAGTTGATAAGGCAAAAATCAATGTGATAGTCAATCTTCCACCACCCACTAACATCAAAGCCGTTAGGAGTTTTCTTGCACATGCAGGGTTCTATCGTTGATTCATCAAAGACTTTTTCAAGATCTCCCGTCCAATGAAGAAACTTCTTGAAAAAGACGCAGTCTTTGACTTCAATGAAGAATGCATCAAAGCATTCGAATCGCTCAAAGAAAAGTTAACAAATGCACCGATTATGGTTTCACCAAATTGGTCACAACCGTTTGAACTCATGTGTGATGCAAGCGATTTTGTTGTTGGAGCTGTTCTTGGACAACGCGAAGGAAATCGCTTACGTCCTATCCATTTCACTAGCAAAACTCTCAACAATGCACAACAAAATTATACAGTCACTAAGAAAGAACTGCTTGCCGTAGTCTTCGAGTTCGACAAATTTTGATCATATCTTGTTCTCTCAAAAACCGTTGTTTTCACAGACCACTCTGCGTTGAAATATCTGTTTGCTAAGCAAGATGCTAAACCGCGTCTTATCCGATGGATTTTACTACTCCAAGAATTTGATATTGAGATCAAAAACAAGAAAGGAGCAGAAAATGTCACGGCATACCATTTATCACGACTTGAAAATCCAAACCTTGTGGAATTAAGGGATGAAGATATCGATGATAACTTCCTTGGCGAAACCCTCATTAATGTCTCATCGAACGATGAAGGCGGTGCTCCCTGGTTCGTCGATTTCGCCAACTATCTCGTTGGAAAAATTCTCAAAAAAGGTTTAACTTACGCTCAGCGATGCAAGTTCTTTTTGGAACTTAAGCATTATTTCTAGGACGAATAATATCTCTTTAAAATGTGCCCCGATAGGATGATCAGGATATGTGTATACGGTTCCGAGACCCAAAAAATTCTTGATGAATGTCATCATGGCCCGACTGGGGGACACTATGGTCCTTCCACCACAACAAAGAAAGTATTTGATGCTGATTTCTATTGGCCAACAATTTTAAAGAGGCTCATACTCTCGTTCAAAACTGTGATGCTTGCCAACGTTCTAGTAGCCTTTCACGTAGAGATGAGATGCCTCAAAACAGCATCCAAGTCAGTGAAATATTCGATATATGGGGAATCAATTTCATGGGACCATTCCCTAAATCCCATAAGTTTGAATACATTCTCGATGCCATTGATTACGTGTCCAAATGGGCATAAGCTAAAGCCTTACCCACCAACGATGCACGAGTTGTAATCAATTTTCTCAAGAAACTCGTCTCTCGATTTGGCATCCCAAAAGCTTTAATAAGTGACAGAGGTACTCACTTATGTAACAAACAAATGGAGAAAGTTTTAAAATGATTAGAGTTTATCATCGTTTTGCTACAGCTTACCATCCGCAAACCAGCAGGCAAGTAGAAAACACCAACAGAGCCTTAAAGAGAATTCTCGAGAGAACGGTCAAGGATAACCCTTCCATTTGGTCAAGAAAACTTGATGACGCTCTGTGGGCATTTCGCACGGCATACAAAACCCCAATCAAAACTACATCGTATAGATTGTTATATGGGAAAACATGTTACTTACCATTCGAAATCGAACATCGTGCTTACTAGGACCTTAGAAGCTATAACCCTAATCTCAAAATCGCATGAGAAAAATGATTCTTACAATTACATGAACTCGATGAATTGAGACTCCAAGCGTATGAGAATTCCAAACTCTAAAAAGCTCAAACTAAGGCTTATCATGATAAAAAAAACTTAGGATTCGAAAAGAATTCAAGGCCAGAGACAAAGTTCTCTTATATAATTCAAAGTACAAGTTCAAAGCTCCAAAACTCAGATCAAAATGGTATGGACCATTCATGGTCAAACATGGTTTTCCATCTGGTTATGTCGAGTTATATGACAAACACGGAGGAAGCTTCATTTTCAATGGACACCGTGTCAAGCTTTACCATGATGAGGAGCAAATAAATAAACTGACAACCAAAGAAATTCACCTCATGTGCGAACAAGGAAAAATGAAAGTATTTCATTCATGGCACCATTTTCGGCAGACTATCGCGAAACCATGCCATGGGTCGCAGAAAAACCGTTCATAAACAATGTAGTGGAAAACACTTGCAATGAAGCTAAGCTATATGACCTAGATGAAACTGGTGAGGGAATAGTAAAAGAATATTTCCTTTACGTTAAAAAGGACCCGTGTGAGAAACCTCCACTCGAGGAAAAATAAAGCTAGAGAAGTACGAGTCTGGCTGATGACTCATTAATAAAATAAGCGCTTCTCGGGAGGCAACTGTGTATTTTAGTATTTTAAAATTCCTAGTTTACTTCAAATGTTTATACCCTGATTTTTCGAACCCATTTCAAGCTTACATGTGGGGGTATACCATTGTTTAAAAAAAACAAAAAACAACAAAAATCTAAAAATATTGTGCGTTTTCGTAGTTTGTATAAGATTATTGCATGTGATGATGCCAGAAGCATATAGAGCTCAAGTTCATTTGCTATGCCCGGATATCTAGTTCTCTCTTACTCTTATTTCCCTATGTTATGCTTTGTCTTGTTTTGTCGCATTGAGGGCAATGCTAAACTTAAGTGTGGGGGGAGTAAATAGGGAAAACGAGATATATTTTTTAAATTTTATAGGAGAAAACGAGATATATTTATAAAATTTTCACATTTTCTAGGCTAATTTTAAATCTTGTGTGCTTGTTTGCCCTCGTAATCTAGTTGTTTTCATGCTTTTAGGATAATAAATATATTAGAATAACTAGATTAATCTACTGGTAAAATTTTTGATTTTTGAAAGATTGAGATGTGTCCCGATTACTATTGCAATCCATTATAGGATCGATAACATTTGCTAGCACATATTATATTCCTTTCCACTAAATTGTGAGGATTTGAGCCTATTTCATATATAGCATACATCTTTTATGCCTAAATCTTTTTCTAAGACTGTGCCGGTGATTTATTTTATCTAGAAAATTGTCTTGTAAATCATTACGATTTACCGTAGTAAGACGTACTTGTAAGATAGTGTATATGCTTGATAAGAAGGAAGCCAATTAAGAATAAAACCAAATGTGCCTTCCCATTTTTACCTTAATGCCTTGATTAGCCCATCTCTTATTAAATTTTACTTATGGACCATTTTGTTAGAGCTCCCTTTTAGCACAATAAACCCACACATAAACACGACGATAAATCGTCCTAAATTGTTAAAATTCAAACAGTTAGCCTACCCTAGTCAAAGTCTATTGGTTGGTTTCCTAGCTACTTGGTCATGATGTTGTTATGTGGGAAATCCCTTATAATTTTGAAAAAGTTGCGTAGCTCAATGTCATTTGACATTTTTACTTTATGATGACAATCCGTGACTTAAGTTAGTATCAAGTATTGCATTCAAAAAAAAGATAAAAATATAAATAATGAATAAAAAGCCAATGTGCTTAATAATATGAAGATGAAGGAAGACAAAGAAAAATTAGTATCGATTAGCCAATGTGCTAAGACGTGATACAAAAAAAATATAATAAATTGAATCATCACTCAAATTCATATGGATAGCAGAATGCGGTGGCTAGCAAAGCTTGGCTGTAGATTTTTCGACTTATGTTACATACCTAACTTCAAAACGTTCCCATGCCTTATCCATACCCAATGAAACCTGATAAACTACTTCTTTAGATGTGTACACTTGGTGCTTACGCCCCATAGGCTTTTGTTTTGTTTCTTGTACAAGTTTATGGTGATAAATTTAGTCATGACTGAGCTATAAGTGTGATTCCTCTTGCTCCACTACCAAAATACCAAAATGAGTGTTGAGTGAATTAAACTTCATTCCTTTTTCGTGAGGTGCTTAGAATAAAATCAACAAGAAAATCAAAGGGTTATTGTAAAACATCTCCACTTCCACCAACTGAGCATAAACAAGAGTCTTTTCTTTGTACTCGTACATTTGAAAGACGTGCATATATTTTTCTAAATCACCTCAAGTACCATGTGATTTGTTTCTTTAATTATAGATTCTTGAGGGGAAAGCAAAAGTAATGTGAGGGGATTTGATTAACGCTCAAACTTAACATTTTTTATTAGTGTTATCTTACCTTTGTATAATTATTTGCTATTTAATCTATGGTTTTGTTTACTTTATTGTATCAAAATGTTTTCCAAGTTTATATGTAGCCCAAGTGCAAGAAGTGTGAAGAAACGGACACAGAAAATGAATTTTTATTGCATGTACGAAGTAAGGGACCTAAATCAAGACTAAAGATCGGGAAGCGAATTGCAAAGTACAGAGCCTACTATTCAAGCTTCTAAGCCCAAGAATTACCGCGGCCGGCCCCCCCCCCGCTTAAAATGAAGTATTACTGAAGTATGAATGACCCACGCCAAGCAAGACTCAAACGAGCTTAAACGCAAAATATCAACAATGTAACTAAGACGAAGCCCCAGCCAGCCGGCTGAGACAACAGGTCGGGCGGCTTGTTTGCGTCTGCTGCAACACTTTTGCCTTGAAGCTCCATGAACGATCAAGAAGGATCTAGACCTTTTATTCCTGTCATTCTATGACCATTTGGCCCCAAGTTAAGCAATCAATACCACAAGGCCCTCCTACTAGTATTAATAGGGTGCTATGGCTAGTGTTTTCATCATCCCATCATCTATTCTCTCTACTACTCTCTAGTAGTAATCTCCACTCTCTCTCAAAGCCATAATTCCTTCTTATAAACCCAAAAAAATCCTAGAAGTTTGAAGGAAGGAGAAGTCAACTTAGGAGGTCAAGATCATTAAGAAATCATCAATATTCTTCAAGGCAACCAAACCTCATTTCTTATAATCTTTACATACTTTGTAAGAACCTTTTAATATGAATACTTTAAATTATGGAATTATGACTTTGTTTGCTATGAGTGGCTAGTGTCCGTTAGCACTTGAATAGATGGATGTTGTGGTATGATAATTTTTTTTTCTATGATTGTGATAACAAGATTCTTCAATTTCAAGGCTATATCTAAAGATCCATCTAAGCTTATGATTCATTTGAACATTGTTATAACCAACCGATGATTGATAAACACATCATAAGTCGAAAGGGTATTGTTAATCATCAATTGTCCAGACTTTGTCTATGATCGCTAACTTTTTGTCCTTGACTATTTCTTAAGCGATTTGATCTAACAAGAATCATAAATGTGTTTTTTAACATGTAGTGAAAACGAACCTACGAATCAAAATTAGTTAAATTGAAGTAGTCCCTTGTGAATTGGTTGATTGAACCTAATGCTTGTTTTTGTCACTTAAGGTCTTGACGAAGATTAAAGGTTTTGAAAACAATAGATTAGATCACCATCTAATTCCTAAAATCAACATGTTAAAGTGTTCATCACAATCATACAAATCGGATTTCCTAAACTGTCTAATCAAGTGTAGTCTTTTAATCATTTGAATCTTAATCATAATCATTGCTTGCTTGTTAGGATTGTTATTGTCAAATTTTAAAACACCAACGAAACACACTAATCCCCGTGAACAATCCTGGCTTACCATACAATCTCTTGCTATCAACAGACAAGTACACTTGCTCGTATGTGTTGCTAAGAAATTCAGTATTTGTGTTATAAATTTAAAACTTACCCGTATCGCACGCATCAATTATGGCCTGAACTTATTCTGGGTTCGCTTAGATTCCTTCGTTGGTTATCATGTATCCTAAAAAATTATCCGGCTTCTACCCTGAACGTGCACTTTTTTGTTGAGTTTCATATTAGCTTTATGGAGCGTGTCGAAATTTTCAGCAATATATGATACTAAGTTGCCCTGATTCTTGCTTTTTATTACCATATCATTGACATATATCTTAATGTTTCTACCCAGTTGATTGGCAAACATGTTATCAATTAGCCATTGGTAAGTGGCTCTAGCATTCTTTAGCCTGAACGACATTTTCTCGCAGCAGAATGTCCCTTGCTCTGTGTGAAATGAAGTATTTTCTTCATCTTCTTTAGCCATGCATATTTGATGGTAACCTTTGTACGCGTATAGGAAACATTTTAGCTTGAACCCTTCCAGGGACTCTATCTTCTGGTCTATTTCGGGTAGTGGGTAACTATCCTTAGGGAAAGCTTTGTTTAGGTTCGTATAGTCGATGCACATTCGCCATGTTCTGTCTGACTTTTTCACCATTACGAGGCTAGAGACCCATATGGGGAAGAAAACTGCTTTAAGGATTCGTGCTTTGACTAACTTGGATACCTCCATAGTGATTGCTTCACTTTGGTCCTTTGCTATGGCTCGCTTCTTCTGCTATACGGGGAATGTTTGGGGGTGGATGTTGAGTCTGTGTTCTGTGAGCTCCCGCAGGATGCCAGTCATATCTGCGGGTTTCCATGCAAATATATCTTTGTTAGAAAACAAAAGTTCGTGAAGCTTTTCTTTAATCATTTTTGGCAAGTTAGATGCGATTGACAGCGTTTGCTCTAAGTGCTCATCATTTACAACTATAT
>BQNB010146536.1:0-16562 GCA_026074375.1 Tanacetum coccineum
TTGAGGTTTTTAATGGTTGATGGTTTTAAATATAAATCATTTCGAACACGTGTTCAAACGTCAATTTTCTCAAAAGTCAAAATCCAGATCACATATGAAAAATCGCTTAGTCGATACATAAATTTCTGCAAACATCTTTTCACACAACTATAATTTACAAGGATTTCAAACAATGTTGCTCCAAACTGCATTTATGGTTAAAATTTCAAAATGGTCTACTCAAATAAACGTCGTTAACAAATTCTAAGAACCATACCAACGAGAAGGTACACGCGCTATGTCTACACACTATTCAACCATTTGAAACAAACCGAACACCTCTGATTATCAATAAGAATCTTCAAACGCTTCAAATTATTGACACCGGGTTTTGCCCTTAGAAACTGTGATTTATAGACCATCATCTTCAACTACTCATACGCCAGACTATACGATCCTCCTTAATGTTTTTCATATCAGGGGCTATTTTCTGAAATTCTTTTATATCAAATACGGTTTTCCTAGATCCTTAATGATGACATCAAATAACGTCTATTTTATAGCATCATTTATCCCATGTAATTAACCCATTTTGTATGATTATTGCAAGGAATTGTTACTTAATCGTTTGTATTTGAGAATTGCAGTAATTATGGAGTACTTGGTGAAACTTGACTAAAAGGGACGCATTCTGGAGCTTAAACGAAGATATTTTGAAGATTACTGTTCTGACAACCAATACGCCGTATCCATCAAGGAAGATACGGCGTATCTGTGCCTGCACTCACCAAAGACCACAAAGGAAACATGATCAATACGTCGTATCCAGAGAAGACCAATATGTCGTATTACAGATATAGTGTGTGAATATTCTGTAAGATATCAAACTTGGTCCCTACTCTAAGAAACCCTAATACGCCGTATCCAAGACATTAGATACGCCTTATCGAACCAACTCCAGACCCCATAAATAGAAAACTGAAAAATAAGCTTTAAGTGTGCTAAATCATATTCTCAACACCTAAACCACAAAAGTCAATTTTCAGAGGAGAAAAAGAGAAGAAGAGGTCTTGCAACGCATTCCAATTGATAGGAGACAATGTGTAATTTCTTATACTTTTGTAATCGTTTAGTTTTTGGTATCATTCGTTAACTCGGTTAGTTTACCTTGGCTAGACCATTACTCTTGTATTAATTATGATGTTTGAAGGCTAATACCTTCGGGTATTAGCCATTATTATGAAGATCTGAATGTTTGGTTTTGTTTATATCTTGATTGCTTAATTTATCGTTGTATGCTTGCTTATGTTTATCAATTTATACCTGTTTATGTGCTGTAATATGTGACCTATCATTCAACTGGATTTAGTGATACGAACCAAGTAATCTAGATGTCGGGATAGCTCTCCATATAGTAATTTATACATCTAGACCAATATGATCATAATTAACAACCTGTCTTTGCCTTTAGATTGTGAGTTTAGTTGGACCATTAGGTGACCCTTGGGATCAACGAGTACGTTCTAATTAATTGGTAAAGATTGGGTTAGTGGACTACTAGTATATGAATCACCGTTAAGCAGAAAGTGGGAAGTCTTTATAAGCTAGGGTTTAACAAGATCACCATTGCTTTAATCCCTAAGATAGATTATAATAAGCAAATAAGGATGCTTTATGTGGATGCTTTAATTGTGAGAGAATTAATGTGTCTAGGTCATAGGAAGAAGTCCCACCCAAGTCTAAGAATGATGTGCTACATCGAGATAAGTAATCATTGCACTAAATAAAGAAACCAACTTCTAATCGGATTAATGATGGCTAACACAGTTTTCTATCATAAGGCTTGACCACTCTTTTATCTTCTATTAATTTACTTGTGTGGGTTAAAGTGTATTGAATTGATTGTATTCACCACCAAATTCGTGCCAGTCTCTCAGGCTGAAACCCCCCTTTTACCTGTTAGAATTAGAATTAGAACTAACATAGGATTAACACAGGTTTGACTTAGAGTAGAATTAACTTAGATTAGATAACCAAAATATTAATAAATTTAGAGATTTAATCTCGCTTCAAGTGTTTGACACCCTACTTACTACAAAACTAGCATCGAACGGGTACACTGCCCGTTAAAGTGTTGTTTTTTATTAAGTCGACAAAATATAAATTTAAAACTTAAATTATTAAGTTAAACACCACACAACGACATATCAAGTTTTTGGCACCGCTGTCGGGGAGTGAAAATTAATCTTGACTTTTACTTTATATTTTGGTTTTTAGATTAGATCTAACCCTTAGGATTAGTGTAGTTTAGGATAGTTTATAATCTTGTTTGTTTATTTTGTTTGTCTTATACGGCGTATTTAGTTCACTGAATACGACGTATTGGTTATTTAACAATTTTTCTAGTAAGTTTATTTCAGGATGGATGATCCAAACATTACTATGGAGGAATACATCAGGCTCGAAGAAGAAAAAGCTCGAAAACGTGGGAAGGTGTTTAACTGTGAAACTACTAAGTATGTTAGAATATGGTACGATGAAGACGTTCAGGATCTCGGATCCTTAAAAATGAATTCCCAGCTATAGCCTTCGATGATCGTTTAACATCAGGTGAAACACTGTCTTGTGAACCCACAGTAAGTTCTCTTAACGATGAAATTGACTTTAAAATTTCATTTGATGATTCCGATGATGAAGATTACACGGTAATTTTTGACAAAAACTCGTTTTCTTATAAAATAATTTCTGTCAATAATTTGAAAACGGATTCAGAAAATAATAATGAAAAAGTCAATATTCCTTCATTCCCACCACCCGAGCCTACGGTCAGTTTTTTTGATGATTTAGACTTCTTTAAAGATTTTAAGAATGAATTTCCAGCCATTGTTTACAACAATGCTCCAACATCTAAATCATATTTATTAACTGAACTGATTTTAAGCCCTCAACATATCGATGAATTTAATTTAAATGATGAAACATCATTGTCCGTATATGATGAAGAGGAACAAAATGTTTTATACTTTAATGATCTATCCCCCTTCAACATTATTCATACCGATGATTTAAAGTCAGAAAAAGACAATGATAATAATGAAATCGATATAAAACAATCTTTAGGGGATTACGTAAATACGCAAGGATCAAAAATGATTTTGGAAACAAGTTACGATAAAATCAATAAAACATTCAAAATGGAAAGTTTTATCTTGAAATTAAATGTAAATATCGTGATTTGGAATTATTACGTCAACGGAGTGCTATTCTGTCTTATTATGAATTTTTATGTGCCGTTTGGCATTCTGTTCGACCCTAAACGGTATTATAAGGATGGTGTTTACACAAGAACGTTGCGGAGGCCAAGGTACATTTTCTTTACTTTGTTAAATCCATGGAAATTGGTCTCCAAGAATGGATACGGCGTATTAGGGTAAAACCAATACGACGTATCCACCTTTTTAACTTATGTTGACTAAGTCAACATAATACGCCAATACGGCGTATTACTCAAACACCGATACGGCGTATCGAGTCTGGGTATAAAAGCCCAACTGATACGCCGGATCAAGCTTTTACACACACTCACTTTTTATACTCATACACAAATTTTAACCGCGAAAAAAAAACTTTTGGAGAATCAATCATTTACTCTTTGTCTATACCCCTCTCATCATCTTCACAAGGTAAGATTGCAAAACTAAACCTTATTTCATTTCAATTTTCAAAATCAAATTCGGGTTAGGGTTTGGTTTTATAGATTTAGGGTTATGCCATAGAACTTTTTGCTTAAGTTCCCCTTATCCGTTGAATGATATATCTGGAGTTGTTGTTTAGATGTAATGGGTCAAAATGGGTAAAAAAGGAATCCCTTTTTCATTTTCAAATTTCAGAGCAATACGGCGTATCCACTCACATGGATACGGTGTATTGACTCAATTTCACACAATTTTAAAAATCCCAATACGACGTATTCATTATAATGAATACAACGTATTGGTTTAAAAAGGATCCTAAGTTTTCAAACCCATACGCCGTATTAGTTTTAATCTCTATGGCATATTAAGTGTATTGATCCTTATATGGCCCATCCATTTATGAATACGCCGTATCCACCCTCAGAATAGAATATCTAAAATTCTATAATCTTTGTACTATTCTCGTTGATTTTGTAGATATGGCACCTCTACCACCTCATGATCCTGAGGAGATAGTGCACGATTTTGAGTAGAGGCTCGAGACGATAATCGTTAGACATGTGAACCGAGTACATATACTAGATTTTGAGGGATTGACTACAGACACGAGGCTGGATTTAGCCGAGAGGATAAGGATGGTATACACTAGGGACAATGGGTAGGAGGTATTTGTGAGTCACGCTTGGAGGAGATTGTTTGGGATCCGAGCACCTTTAGTTCAAGAGTTTTTGTTGGAGTTCTTTAGCACTTGTAGGATCAGAGACGAGATGGGGTTAGATGTGGTTGGAACTCTATGTTTTCAGTTGGGATGTGCTAGGCGTAGTATGACGTGGAGAAAGTTTATCCTAGCCCTAGGTTTACATACTGTCGAGGAGATGGCAGAGGATGGATTTGGAGCATAATGGTTGGGGAGTGAGAGACTGGTCCCCGATAAGGGGGATCTTAATGATTACTAGATTAAGATTTCTTTTGGCAAGGACTTTTTGAGAGGCGCTCCCTCGTATACTTACATCAGAGATCCAGTTCGGAGGCTGTGCCACAAATTGATTTCTTACAGCATTTCTAGGAGGGGGTAGGCACAAGAAAAGGTAACCGCCACTGACCTATTTTATCTTCGTAGCATGGACCGAGGGGCAGCTAACGTCCCGTATCTGTTGGTACAATACTTGTTCAGGCACGCCGAGGGGAGGAAGAGCGGTGCCAAGTTATTTGGAGGGCATTTTATTAGATGTCTTGCTCATCACTTTGGTCTGGTGAGTGATGATGGGTTAAGAGGATTATCTGTTATGGCTCGTGAGTTGCCATTGATTGACATGGGTGAGTTTGTTAAGCTCAACATCTTCATGGAGATAGGAGATGACTGGGCTTGGGTAGCCTCAGGACCAGAGAGGCAACAGGTTGCTACGGCTGGTTCCCTGGAGCAGCTAAGGATGCTCCTGTAGTCGATGAGGGTGTTCAAGCTGATCTAACACCCATACAGGCACCTCAGCAGCCACCACCACCACCTCCTGCTGCTGGTAGGACTATGCTTCAAAGATTAAGGAGACTTGAGGAGGAGGTGTAGGGGTTACGACAAGATATCAGGACTTTACAAGGACTTGTGGAGAGATCGATGACCGATCAAGGGAGATTCTCCACATGGATGATTACATGTATGACACAGCTCATAGAGGCTAGCGGGCAGTCATATTAGGCATTCGATGGGACCTTTCTGGGGAGCTCACCTACAGCATTCCAGAGACACACCAAGTAGAGGACTAGCGAGGCCAGCACTTCTACAGCCCCACAACATCCAAACCCATGATTTCTCTATCCCTTATCTCTTGATTTTATCCTCTGTACATTTATATTATTTGTATCATGTTGTAAGTAAAACTGTTTATCTTTTGACTTATATATTATGGTATGATGTTTTGATTTATTTGTGTATGATAAAATCAAGCCTTGCAGTAAGTTCAACACCATAGTTCATGAATATGTTACGGAACCGAGCAGGTTATTCACACCAAAGAAAAGAATGGAGAAGAGAGAGTGATTTCAAGTGTAAGAGAAGCTGAAGAAAAGTCTAACTTAAAGACTTTGCTGTAAACAAAAGTGCTTCCCGGGAGACAACCCAAAATGTTATTTAATTTTATCGAGTCTATCTTCCTAGACATCAATACAACGTATCCACTCCATACCATACGGCGTATTGATTGTCTGGACGTTATCAGTCTTTATTTTTATGCACTTTAAAGACATTATTGTCAGTTATGGCAATACGGCGTATTTATGCATATGATACGAAGTATTCACCAAACTGACCCGTATTTAGTTTGTTTAATTTAGTTTAAATTAATCGTAGATACCAAGTTAGGAATGCACATTTTTTCTATATTTTACACAGGACCTCGTGAAATAAATATCGACGAATATTGGTGGAGAATTTACAAATCTAGAGATCTTGAAGTGTTGGAGTCTTAAAACTTCAAGGCGGCTGTTCAACACATGAATTCTTTCTCAATAAACCTACATGGAGAATCTACCGAGCAAATATCAAGGGAGTTTCTCATTCTAATTATTTTTAATTCCCGTATTTAATATTTTATCTATACAACGAGGACGTTGTATAATTCAAGTAGTGGGATGGAATTAGAATGTTTACTTGTCTTATTTTTCATACTAAAATGCTTAAATTATGCTTAAAATTTAAAAAAAATTCAAGCATACTTTTATGAAATTACATGATTACATAAACCGCACGCAATAATCCTTGTTAGATATTGTGAGGATTTAACCTTATCCGTTTCCAAATGTTTACCCAAATTCCACAAAAAATATGAGTGTGCCGGTGATTTTGTAGACTTTAGAACTTGGCTTGGTATATCACTCGAGACCGCAGTGATGAGTACTATGGATTTAGATGGAGTTAGTTGTTTAAATTGGTAAAATTTTAGGATTACACCCAAAACGTCTTTACATGTTGCTTATTAACTAACTACACCAGTTATTTTAAGAGTAAGATACCCCTAGAACAACCCGTAGAGCCAATCCTTTAGGAAATACACCAATTGTTTGTTTTGTTACAACTTTACGCCTTAGCCTACCCTGTTAGATTAAGCTTATTTTACAGTTGCTAGTTGCTTAAAATGTAAAGTTTGTATTTCCCGAGTCTTGTGTCAAAATTTTCTATCTTTGATACGGTTGGAAGAATTTGCACATCGCAAATGGGAATGTATATTATAGTCAAAACTCATGTATTTTACTACCAACGCAATTAATGGTACGTTAGAAGAACAAAGAATTACCAAAGGAATTATCCAGAATTATTATGATCGTGAAGATGGTGAAATTACACCGAGTTTCGTAGTATAGTGTTAACAAAAAATAAAAAAATCTGAAAAAATTAGAAAAATCGCAACAAAAAAGAGAAGGAAAGTTTGAAGATAATCGTTTCGCAACTACCGAAGGAATTACACGAAGGATCGATTATTCGTTGATAAAAATCGACGATGTAGGGTATTGTATAACGTGGAAGATATCGCCACTTGCCTTGTAGAGTATGTAAAGTATGGGATGATTGGGAAGTTGACCATTACGGGAACGCCAACTTAGGTTGTTGTTTTTGATCTATGATTAAGACGTTGTAAATAGTTGTGTCTTTATCATGGTAACGGTCAGGAAAAAGTGTCTAGCAACTTGTATCTTAGACTTAATCTATTTGTTTTATAATTTTTTTTAACAATAATTTATTTCCCTTTCCTAATCATTAACCATGGGTTTTACGCGAATGAGGATGTGATCGAGCGTGCATGTCTATTTCGTCGTTACAGCCATGTATGCATGTCTCAACTGCCTTATTGGTTTATTACTATTGGTGAAAGTTAGAAGATCCATATCATATATTACTCTACTAGTCCTACTCTTTAGCTTATTCGAGGTGGGAATGAGCAGTCAAATGTGTCTATCCCATCGTTACGAGTGTGTATGTGTGGTCTTTGTCGCCCTCCTAGAATATTGGTATCGATAAAGATTAGTTAGAGTAATCAACCCTAAGCCTTATCATAAAATCCTATTTTACCTTTATAAATTTGTTACTCCTTAGCTTTAGCGGTGGAGATGTGTATCCTTGCCAAGCTTATGATAGAACACTCGTCACGAACGAGCAATTGAGCGAATTAGTTACATGTTACCACATAGATTAGTTGACTGGTTTGAGTGTTTTCATCTTCCTATATCTTGAGGTGTTTGGTTGTGTACTTGTAATATATCAAATAAATGCTTTAATGGAAAATATCGTTAGGGATACATTTTTATAAACTTCTAAAGGCTAATTGAGGACAAGTAGGATTCAAGTGGGGGGATATTTTATGACATCAAATAACGTCTATTTTATAGCATCATTTATCCTATGTAATTAACCCATTTTGTATTATTATTGCAAAGAATTGTTACTTAATCTTTTGTATTTGAGAATTACAGTAATTATGGAGTACTTGGTGAAACTTGACTAAAAGGCACGCATATCGAAGCTTAAACGAAGATATTTTGAAGATTACTGTCCTGACAACCAATACGCCGTATCCATCAAGGAAGATATGGCGTATCTGTGCCAGCACTCACCAAAGACCACAAAGGAAACATGATGAATACGCCGTATTAGAGATATAGTATGCGAATATTCTTAAAGAAACACATGAATCTATCCCTAGTGAATATGGTATGGACCTGATAAAGAAATAGATGACTCACAATTTACATATGGTGCAAAGCAATCTAAACCTAGTGAATATGATGCTAGGAGCACTGACTTTACTTCTTGTGAATCAAATACTAGTGAAGAAACACATGAATCTATGCCTAAAACAGTTGTCAATGAACCCACAGTAGTAAGTCAACCTAAAGTTTGGAATGATGCTCCTATCATTGAGGAGTATGAATCAGATAGTGAAGATGAACATGTGTCTCTACCCTTAAAAGAACAGGAAACACCTAGTTTTGCTAATACTATTAAGCATATAAAAACTCCTAGGCAAACTGTTATAGAACAAAACACATGTAGTCAGAGTCCTAAACCTGATAAAAAGGATTGTAGTGGTTTAATGTCTAAAAAACTGGGTTTGGGATTTAGGTATACCAAAAAGGCATGTTTAAAAACTCCATGAGCAGTGTTAACTGCTTCATTAGTGCTGCCAGAGTTGTTAGAGGACACAAAAGCCATGTTTTGTGTGCTTGTATTTGAGCTTGATGTCCCTTTGACTTCTGGTTCATATACTTTGAGATTGTTGTAGAGATCATCCATGCTCATTGTCTCTAATTCAGGCTTATTCCTCCACACAACAGCATGTGTGTTCCATTCTGGTGACAAACTTCTCAACAGCTTCTGGTTCACATCTTCTTGTGAAAGTGTTTCACCCAAAATCTCCAGCTGACTCACAAGCTTCTGAAGCCTATCAAAAGTTTGATCAAGGGTTTCTGAGCTAGGAGCAGTGAAGTTTTCATACTGCTGTTTCAAGAGATTTCTTTGAGTTTTCTTTGTAGCAGCATTCCCACCAAACCTCTTTTCAATAGCTTCCAGCAGCAACTTAGCATCCTTGATGGAGTTGAACTTTAACTGATGTTCATTAGGTATTCCCATCATCAAGGTGCTTCTGGCCTTCACTTCTAACCTCTTCTGAGCCTTTTCTTCAGCAGTTGTAGGAGGTATTACTTTCTCAACACCTTCCACAACTGTTGTTTTTGGTGCAGTGTTTCCATTCTCTATGACCTCCCATAGAGCATAGTCAATCATCTGGATGTACTGTTCTATTCTCATCCTCCATAACTCAAACTCACCAGGTTTGAGCATTGGAACCTTGGATGCAGCCACCATATGTGCAGATTCTGAATCCATATCTTCTAGCAAAGAGATCTTGTGTATTCAAACAGGTTCTTCTTATTCAAAGCTTCTCAACAAGCTCTGATACCACTTGTTGTCCCAGGATGTAGGATACCTCTTGTTGGATCCCACTTCAATAGATCGAATTCCTTAAGCTTGTTTAAGGTTTAGTTATATTAGATAAATCTAACACAACTATAGTAGAAACTTTGTTAAGTGTATTAAAGATTATGCGGAATCTAATCTTTAATATTAGAAGAATTCTTAATGAAACAGTAATTCTATGAACACACAATTCAACAATAAAAGCTCCAATATTATTATTACAAATAATACGAATACTCTCCTAGTATTAGGGTTACAAAACCTTGAAGCTATAACGATATCAAAACAAAAGATTTATAGATATTTGGTTCTCAGGGTGTGTTTGGTACACCATTATCGAAATCATGCAATCACAATCACACCCATCGCAAATGTTTGGTTACTCATAATAGTTATAAGACTATACAATCATATCCATAGACCCATTCTAGGGGGTAAAGGCAGGTATGGTTAGTCATTCCTGTGGGCCATGTTTGACTTCTTTTCTCCACCATAAATTTACCATCTTCTTCCTTTATTTTTGTTCCATCAATTTCTCATAGCTTCTTCTCCAAATCAAGTAATGTTCTTCTGTATCCAAAAGTTTTGTTCTCTTTATTCTTGCTGATAAAAAATATTGTGAAGTGTTTTCAAGTCATGATAACTTAAAACCCAAAACTTACGTTGTTGCTGATCTTATAATCAGATTACATTGATGCTTAGTTTATGGCTACTTTTGCTAAAAATATTCGAATTTTGAGTTTACTGGGTAACTATAAAAAGTAAGGTTGTTTTGCTCATATTTTTGAAGTTGAAGTCGAAGATGATAAACAATGGATTCCGTGAGGTGTTTTTTTATCTATATGTTTGCTAGCTTTTGGGTTTTTTAAAGTTTAAAGTATTTCTCATGATTTTATACTAAAGATATTTTTCATAAATGTTGTACTTTGTGGATGATTTTAAATTTTCTATCAAATTATTGTGTTGTGAAAATTTTTTCAATTTCACTTTAGTTCTCTATTTATTCATGCAAGTCACTCCTTAAAATATTATAACCTTATAAGCATTTTTTTACGTCATCTTATAAAACATTCTACCATCACACGATAAACCTTTTTACTATCATTGACAAATTATTTCACTATCATTTAATAAACTAACATATTATAAACTACTTTACAATTATTTTACTACCACCTTATAAACTATCTCGTTATTGTTTCACAAAATAATAAACTACATTTCTTTCATCATATAAACTATTATTTTTTGCACTATTTTGACGAAAATGAACATTTCATCGTTAGTCCTCAATTATACATAGCCTGATCACCTATGTATATGATAGGAACTCAAAAACAGAACAAGTAATTTAATTGAACGAAATTACTAAGCCCAATTCGAGAGGGACAAGGTCTCCAATACAAAAGAACAATGTTTGAAATTTATTGCTTAAACAATAAAAGAAACATAGCATGTTACTAATAATATCTATTGCTAATAACTGCTCTTGAAAACTAGGTGTAAACTGCCCCCCACCACTCCATAATTTCATTCTTTTCCTGACCTAGTGGATCCAACAAAATCCTAAAAATAGCATTAAATTGATCCAGCTCATTTAAGTCCGGGTCATATGTTTTGACTCGTTTCTGTTTCCTGGTATACACATGTAGCCCAGTTGTATCATTACTTCCTTTCCGGTAAAACGACGTGTCCTCAAAGCGAAGTTAGGAAATTGTTCCTTTAGCAAATCATAAGATTCCCAAGTAGCCTTTTTAACGGGTCGGTTAGACTAAGAAATGAGCAGCTCTAGAACAAGGTTACCTGCTTCAGAAACCCATCGGTGTGAAATAACATAATTAGGTTGTAGATCAGCTTCCCAATCTTTAGTAACCGGTAAAGGATTAATTGCAGTATCATCAAAGGAGCCGTGAGCTGGCTTGAGCATCGAAACATGGAAAACAGGGCGAATTCTTGCATCAGAGGGCAGCTGCAACTCATAGGCAACCGGACCTACTACGCGTTTAACACGATATGGTCAAAAAAATTACGGTGAGAGCTTTTCATAGCGACGTTTGGATAAGCTTCGTTGGTGATATGGCTGAATTTTTAGAAAAACGTAATCGCCTACTTGAAATGACAACTTCATTCGCTGCGAATTAGCTTGATTCCTCATACGGTCTTGGGCCATGCTGAGATTGAGACGAATCAACTTTATCATGTCATTACGAGTGATCAGCTGTTGTTCTAATTCATTATTTTTTGTTTCTCCCAAGACATAAGGAAAAAGAGGTGGAGGTTCCCTGTTATAAACCATAGAAAATAGGGTGGTGCCCGTGGAAGTATGATAACCGATGTTGTAGGAGAATTCAGCCCAGGGTAAATAGGAACTCCACTTCGTGGGTTGTTCAGCAGCAAAGCATCGTAAATAGACTTCCAAACAACGGTTGAGCACCTCCGTTTGCCCATCCGTTTGTGGGTGGTAACTAGTGCTTAGTTGTAACGTATTTTGGCTCAAACGAAATAGCTCTTGCCAAAAATTACTCAAGAAGATCACATCCCTATCCGAAACAATAGAACGTGGAAAGCCATGTAAGCGTACAATCTCTTTACAGAACCGAAGCAACACTCTTGTTGGGAATTAAAGTTTTCATGAATTAATGATGGTGAAACAAGTTACAAGAATCAACATTAATATGAAGATACAACATTAATGTTGAGTTATTATGTTGATGAAGAGTTACAACAAGATGGAAGAACACATTAATGCTAATAGTTAGTTACATGGTTTATTAGGAAATGCATTAATGTGTATTAATTATATTGAATGGTTTGACTAGGAATTATGGAAACCATTAATAGTATTGATGTAGAATAATATAGAAAGTATTAATAGTCTTTGTAACCTACTTGGACTCCTTAACCTATAAAAGGAGGCCGTAGGGTTTAGAGAAAATCATCACTTCCAATATCATTCACACCTCAACATTAGTTATCATAGTTAGTAATCTGTAACCCTTAAAGCAGATTAATAGAAATCAAAGTTTAGTATTCATTGTTCTTCTTAATACTATTGTGTAGATTCCGCATATACAATAAGTATTCATAGTCAGTGTTTCTCTATAGTCAATCTGTATTTATACAAGTTGGCTATCACCCTTAGCAGGCTGCAAAGATCTGTTCAGTTTGGGACTCACAAGTGGTATCAGAGCCTGTGAGAAACTCTGAGTAAGAAGAACCAAAACCAAAACAAAGCTTTTATAAACCTTTACCTTAAACAATCACATCCATGGCAGGAGAAGATGATCAAAACATTAACAACCAACCACCAAATCCACCACCACCAACACAACAAGCCCCTCACACTGTTTCAACCATAAAACTCCCCATTCTGAAGAAAGGTGAATATGATATATGGGCCATGAAAATGGAACATTACTTGGCTCATACAGACTATCCTGTATGGGAGGTCATACAAAATGGAAATGGTCCTGTATCAATCTCCACAGATACACAAGGTCAAATCAAGATTCTGCCTCCTAAATCTGCTGAAGAAATTTTGGCAAGAGAAAGAGAAAGAAAAGCAAGGACCACCTTGCTTATGGCTCTTCCAGAAGATCATTTAGCAAGATTTCACAATATATCTGATGCTAAAGAAATGTGGGATGCCATTAAAACCAGATTTGGTGGAAATGCTAAGAATACAGGGTACAAAGGAAGAGATCAAAGAACAGGAAAGCAAGAACAGCCCAAAGCATTGTTAACTATTGATGCTGGTGTAATTGACTGGAGTGGACAAGCTGAGGAAGAAGAAGAAGATCATGCTTTGATGGCATTCAACTCAAACGGTTCCAATAATGAGGTACAATCTTGTTCTGATGAATGTGTTGCATCATATAATAAGCTTAAACAATTGTATGATGAACAGAGGGAACAACTTGGAGATGCCAGTATAGAAATACAGGCATATACTCAAGCTTTAAAGAAAGTTGAAGCACAATTAGTTGCTCATCAACAAAGTCAACTTTGGTATGAGGAAATGATACGGTTTATGACTGAAATTGACTTAGATGAATAAAACTGATGTCTTCTACGCATAAGAACTGATTGGCAGGGAAGCTGAAAAAAAAAGAAGATTTAAAAGCTAAAGTAGAAAAATGGCACAACTCTTCTAAAAATCTTAATATTTTGCTAAATAGTCAAATGAGTGCTAGGGATAAAGCCTGGGCTTGGGTATGGGAAATCAACATGAATATAAAAGGTGTTTTAAGTTATGGAAAATAAAGGTTTTTCTAAGTGTGTTTGCTTAGTAGGACTAGTGAAACAAAATTTGTCCAATTAGTGAATGATAGATATTGCAGAGGGGATGCATGTTGTCCCCTTCCCATGACTAGGGATTTACATTCCCTTCTGGGACCTGATAAAGAAATAGATACTCACATTTACATTGGTCCAAAGCAATATTCAAAACTAGTGGAATATGATATAGGAGCTAGTGACTTTATTCTTGTGAATCCTATTATAGTAAAGAAAACACATGAATCTATGCCTGAAATAGTTGTCAATGAACCCAAGTATAGTAAATTCAACCTAAAGTTTGGTCTGTTGGTATGCTCTTATCTTTTGCAGGAGTATGAATCAGATAGTGAAGATGAACATGTGTCTCTACCCACAAAAGAACAGGAAATACCTAGTTTTGCTTTTATTAATACTGTTAAGCATGTAAAAACTCCTAGGCAAACTGTTAAAGAACAAAACACATGTAGTCAGAGTCCTAAACCTGACAAAAAGGATTGTAGTGGTTTAATGTCTAAAAAACTGGGTTTGGGATATGGGTATACCAGAAAGGCATGTTTTGTGTGTGGTAGTTTCAGCCATTTAATTAAAGACTGTGATTATTATGAAAAGAAAATGGCTAAACAGGCTGAATTAACCAATAGGGTGGTTAAAAGAACTGGTCAAGTAATTGAAAAACCTGTTTGGAACAATGCTAGGAGAGTTAATCATGAAAATAAGTTTGTTCCAAGGACAATACTAATTAATACTGGTAGGTCTTCAGTTAATACTGCTAGACCAAAAGTTAATACTCATGCAGAACCTGCCAGTACTGCAAAGAAAATTAGTACTGCAAGACCAAAAGTGAATGAATCCAGACCAAAAGGCTATTTTTATGAATCTCAATCACAATTTAGAAGGCCTTTTAATAACACAACAGCACTTAAAACCACTTTTACAAAGCAAAAAGTTAATACTGCTAGGGTTAATTCAGTTTTGGTATGGGGCAAAAAATAGAGAAACTGTTGTTAAGACCTCAGTAGGTTGTAATTGGATAACCAAAAGGCATTATTGGAATAGAGTCTCCAAATACAATAGTGGATCAATGACAAGGACAAATGTATATTTTAGAGATCCACAAGGCAGACTCAAGTCAGAGCTTGGCTTGGGTACCCAAGAAGAAAACAATACTATTAGTTATATATAGTTAGTGTTGCCAGTACAAATGTTAGTACTGTCAGTTTATTAGTAATGTAGTTATAGAAGGTTAATATCTATTAGTTATACTCAAAACTGCTTAGAATAATTACTGTTGTGATTATTGCACAAAATGTTATGGATTATGTTTTCTTTGTCTGTTGAACTAACTTTTTATAGGTAAAGAAAAGTCTTAAATGAATCTGTTATAAAATCCCTAGTTTTTAGGGATGAAGATTGAGATAGGATTGCCAACGTTGAATGAAGTCTCAAGGAAATTAATGTTGTTGGTTCGTGATTGGGTGCAGAGTTCAGTATTCTGTTTGGGTACTTAATATGGCTAGCATTAAAAAAGTAGTTGTGTTAATACTGCTCGAGTTAAAAATTTGTACTGCTCGTTGGTGTCATTAGGCTTGCTCGTTTGGTATGGGAGTTTTGCTGCTATCAATTAAGCGGGTAACACTAC
The DNA here is from genome assembly GCA_026074375.1 of Tanacetum coccineum. Lineage (NCBI taxonomy): Eukaryota > Viridiplantae > Streptophyta > Magnoliopsida > Asterales > Asteraceae > Tanacetum > Tanacetum coccineum. The sequence goes on from BQNB010146536.1 coordinate 15,554, forward strand.
TGCTAGCTTTAAAGATTAATGCTGCTAGTTTTACCCGATATCGAACAACACACATTTTGGTTCTCAGGGTGTGTTTGGTACACCATTATCGGAATCATGCAATCACAATCACACCCATCGCAAATGTTTGGTTACTCATAATAGTTATAAAACTATACAATCATATCCATAGACCCATTCTAGGGGGTAAAGGCAGGTATGGTTAGTCATTCCTGTGGGCCATGTTTGACTTCTTTTCTCCACCATAAATTTACCATCTTCTTCCTTTATTTTTGTTCCATCAATTTCTCATAGCTTCTTCTCCAAATCAAGTAATGTTCTTCTGTATCCAAAAGTTTTGTTCTCTTTATTCTTGCTGATAAAAAATATTGTGAAGTGTTTTCAAGTCATGATAACTTAAAACCCAAAACTTACGTTGTTGCTGATCCTATAATCAGATTACATTGATGCTTAGTTTATGGCTACTTTTGCTAAAAATATTCGAATTTTGAGTTTACTGGGTAACTATAAAAAGTAAGGTTGTTTTGCTCATATTTTTGAAGTTGAAGTCGAAGATGATAAACAATGGATTCCGTGAGGTGTTTTTTTATCTATATGTTTGCTAGTTTTGGGTTTAAAGTATTTCTCACGATTTTATATAAAGATATTTTTCATAAATTTGAACATTGTTTATCATAAAATATGACTAGTTTTTTCAAGGCACAAAATGCATGTATATGAATATGTTGAAGATGAAATTTATTGAAACCCAATTATAAACCAAACAAAGTTTTTGGAATCGCCATATCCATTCCTATTCCACCTCATACCAAATCCGATACTCATTGTGATTCATGACAACAAACCAAACGGGCCCTCAGATGATTTAAACAAAACTAAATTACTTTTAGTTTGTTCTTAACTGAATTTATTATCAACAAGTTTAAATGAAGATAAGAAGGTTTGTTAAGTGTTGGTTTAATCACCACACAACAAATGGTCATCAGTTCACCATGCTTAATAGGCATAA
>BQNB010146537.1:0-16562 GCA_026074375.1 Tanacetum coccineum
ATATACAAAAATAGATTGCTACTTTAGTACGGTTGTAGGCTTGTAGCAAAACCGTAGAATATTGGGTGAAACCTCTACTCACGCATCAAATAAGAGGAATTGTTTGGAAAGTTGTACTAAACTTTGAAGAAGATTTGGGCTGTGTGTTATGAATATGGATGTTCCGGCTTGATTATCAACTAAGTAAAACACTCGTGATGATACAACCTTGTTTATAATCCGGATCTTCTAGGTGTTGCTGCAAACAACCTCGCCTGCAAAACGATTTCACATTTATATCATTAAATATAAGACATAACTAAGCATCCCAGATGAGAAATAACATACGAGTCTCTAAACAGTAAAGGAATGCTTCTGAAGATTGATTTCCCAACAGGCGAACATGAAGTTACCTAATCACAATTCATTCAAAGATTACAATTTTTCACCCTCCCAGCTTTGCCAAAAGGATACCAATGTAAATGGGCTGTGATACACTAAACTGAAAGAATCTTTCTTTGAGAACACCATGACGAGAATAATTCCATGTGGTATTATAAAACCTCCCACAAAATGTAAAAGATCATAAACTTAAGAATCTTTACTTGAGAGGGCCATTTTACAACTCTCGGAAGTAAATATCTTAAATTATGCATCAAAATTGAGCTACTTTGGTCACTGTTGGCCAACTCAAACCTAAACCTGAAAGGAGAACAATTTTGCAGTCAATAAAACGTCAAAGCAAAGTTCACGAAAAAAGCAGACTAACTTGTTTTTCGTGGACAATGTACTAAAACTATTTAATATGGAAATACTTTTCACTGAGAACTCTAGTTATCAATTGTACACTTTCAAAGTTGTAGAACTAAGAAGGATTTGTGACTTGGTTAGTTTCTTTCTAGTATTAAGAATCAATGCTATTGAAACTGATGACAGCATTTTTATACTTTAATATTCGATGTTTGTGTTGGATTACTTAATAGCATATAGATAATTAACGTACACAAAGACAATTTGGTTTTATCAATTATTAAGGAAAATAATTTCTGTTGATGCCGAATCAATGCTATGTAAGGTTGATAGTCCTAACAAACTAATCAATTCCACTACAATCACACAATAATAAAACTTTGTAATTAACTGGTTATCCACTTGTTAAATTTCAAACACTAATTTCCAGTACAAATTTGCAGATGTACCACTAATCATAATAAGAAGTTGTGCTATCTAGTTGGACTAATTGTCAAAGTAAATTACACAAGATTTTCAAATCCGTGGATTAGCCATACCTTTCGGTTACAATGCCAACTGAAAAGGAAACAAAAAAGTCTACTAATATATGTTGAACAAAACACAACTATCTGATATGAGTAATGCTATTTAGACCTACAATCTATGCCTAAATACATGCCTAATGCATAAAACACTTGTACAATTGAATCATGTATTTTCTCTCTCCAAATTTCCACGAATCACTTTTACAAATCCACCAATCAAATCATTAGGCATACAAGTAGGCTTGCTAATTAAGCATAAAACACTTGTACAATTGAATCATGTATGCCTAATGATTTGATTGGTGGATTTGTAAAAGTGATTGGTGGAAATTTGAAGAGAGAAAATACATGATTCAATTGTACAAGTGTTTTATGCATTAGACATGTATTTAGGCATAGATTGTAGGTCTAAATAGCATTACTCTAAAAGAAACTTTATAAAGGAATAATGATGAAAGATGGAAGACTCGATTTGTGCTCAACTGAGCTAAGCTAGAAACTAGGACAACCCATAAGACTAGGTAACAACCAACCCCTCTAGCCTTTTTGAATAAGTAAAACATAAAAGTAAATAAGACTTATTTGACTTAGTAAAATAGAACCCACATGATGCATATCAGATATGGTGTTGTATACTTTAACACTCCCTCTCAACACCAACTTCCATTAACTATGCCATGCCAAGCTGCTGATTAAAATTCTCCAACTTGTTAGCAGTTATGCCTTTAGTAAATAGGTCTGCAACTTGACCATCTGTTCCAACATGCTTCAAGTTAATTTCACCTTGCAAAACCTTCTCTCTGATGAAATGATGATACACCTCCACATGTTTAGTTCTCGCGTGAAAGACCAGATTTTCAGCCAACCTTATTGCCGACAAGTTGTCACAATATAATGGAACACTATAATTGGTTGGCTGATGAAGCTCCTTCAATAGTAGCATAATCCAAGTGATTTCTTGAGCTGTCATAGCTGCCGCCCTGTACTCGGCTTCAGTGGTTGATAAAGACACAGTTGGTTGTCTTTTGCTGCACCATGAAATTGCTCCTGACCCGAGCAAACACACGTATCCAGCGGCGCATATCGTGATCACCTGCATAATCAGCGTCACAATAGCCAACTAATCTGCAATCTCCACCCTTTTTAAACATAATGCCATAGTCAAGTGTACTTTTCACATATCTCAAAAATTGACGAACAACTTCCAAATGAGACTTCTTCGGATTTTGCATATATCGACTCATCACTCCAACCGCAAAGGAGATATCAGGCCTTGTTATAGTTAGGTAAATAAGACAACCTACTAATTGTCGATACATCGTTGCATCTTCCAGATCATGCCCTTCATAAGCACACATCTTTGCTTTCGGCTCCATGGGTGTCGAGTTTGGTTTACTATTAGTCATTCCAAACTTATTAAGTAGATCTCGAGAATACTTTTGTTGATGAAGAACTATTCTTTCTTCACTGTAATCAACCTCCAAACTAAGAAAGTGCTTCAAGTGCCCAAGCTCCTCATTTGAAAACGAACTAACAGATTCTTCTTTGTTTGTAGTTCCTCTTTTTCACAATCTCTTGTGATAATTAGATCGTCGACATACACTAGCACGACAGCGAGCTTCCCTTCGATAGCTTTAACGAACAAACTAGAATCTGCAGATGAAAGTAAGAAATTCAGCAATTTTACCGTATCAGGCCCTCGGTGCTTGCTTGAGCCAGTAGAGTGCTTTTCGGAGCTTGCACACATATTCAGGATGATCTAGACTCTGAAACCCTGTCGGTTGGTTCATGTAGATCTCCCTATTTAGCTCTCCGTGTAGAAACGCATTCTTCACGTCCATTTGCCACAAGTTCCAGGTTTTGCTCGCCGCGAGTGCTAATAGAACACGCACCGTTGTAAGCTCTGCTACTGGACTAAACGTTTCGTCATAGTCTAGTCCATATTGTTGAGAGAACCCTCGAGCTACCAAACGAGCCTTATATCTCTCAACTGATCCGTTAGTGCGACGTTTTATCTTGTACACCCATTTGCAAGATATAGGTTTCACATCTTTTGGCTTTGGAGAAAGCTCCTAAGTATGGTTTCTTTCAAGTGCATCAAGTTCTTCCTCCATAGCTTTCCTCTACTCCGTATTCTGTAAAGCTTCCTCAAAAGTATCTGGTTCTTTTTGATCAGTTTCGACAATAGCGGCATTTGCATACTTTGGATTTGGCTTGCGGGTTCTTGTCGATCTTCTGAGAGCATCTTCTACCTGTATGCCATGGGTTTTGACCAGCCCTTACTTCTGCATTTTGATCACTATCTGAAGCTTCATCGCCTTTTAAAGTAAGCTGAACATGGGAGTCTTCTAATGCCTCTTTAAACACTTCAGAATCTGGTAGTACATCATTATTAGAGGACCACCAAGATGAAGCTTCATCGAACACAACATCTCGAGATGTGTAGCATTTCCTGGTTGTTGGGTCAAAACACCTCCATCCTTTTCTTTGGCCATCATATCCTACAAAGATACATCTAACAGCCCTTTTCTCCATTTTTCTATGTAAGTGAGCAGGAACAAATACATAGCATACACATCCAAATACTCGAAAATAACCAACAGAAGGTTTAATGTTCCATAATTTTTCAAATGGAGAGAAAAAAATTAACCTTTGTTGCGGAAGCCTGTTGATAACGTATGCTGCGGTCTTCATTGCTTCTGCCCAAAATTGTCCAGGAACATTTTTTGCATGGAGCATACTTCGACATATTTCCGCGAGATGCCTATTCTTTCTCTCGGAAACCCCATTTTGTTGCGGAGTATTGGCACATGTGAACTGATGACGTACTTTAGTCTCCTGAAGATAGTTTGAGAATTCATCAGAAGTGTATTCTCCTCCATTATCGGTACGCAAGCATCGAACATCTTTACCAATTTCCGCTTTTGTTGACTTCTTGAACTCTTTAAATTTCGCAAGTGTATCAGATTTATTCTTCATAAAATAAACCCATACATACCTCGAAAAATCATCAATAAAGGTCACCATGTATCTATTTTCTCCAATTGAAGGTTGCTTAATAGGTCCAAACACGTCAGAGTGGATCAACTCTAACGGTTCCTTCGCTTTGAACTTGGACTCTTCATACGGCAATCGATGTTCTTTTCCATATTGACAACCTTCACATACGGTTTCTGTCCTCACTTCAAGATTTGGAAGTCCCTTCAACATTGACTTCTTCATCATTTCTTCTAGCTAGAAATAGCTAACATAACTCAACCGCATGTGCCAAAGATCAGTCGTCTTGTTCCGTCTCGCTTTGTCTACGTACGCAGTTTCTGCAGACATCACATAAACCGACTCTATTCTTTGTCCCATCATTACCGGATCACCGTGAACCTCCAAATTTCGATAAACTTTCACATCTTGTGGACCAAACAAAACATATTGTCTAGAAGATGTTAATTGCAGAACTGACATAAGGTTTTTCTTCATACCAGAGACATAGAAAACATCTTTAAATGAAACATCAGTATCGTTGCACAAAGGAGAAACTATCGTGTTACTGACATGTGCTATCGGTAATTTTGAGTTGTTTTCCATCACAACAACTCGACTTCCTATGTACTTTGAGACGTCCTTCAGCTTTTCTTTATCACCGGTCATATGGTTCGAACACACTGAGTCAACGATCCAATCATTTTCATAATCGATCTTCTTATCTGATGTTATTGTTGCAAAAGCGAACTCTTCTTCATCTGCAGCAAATGATGCCTCGAAGTCCCATTCATCTTCACTTTTTGAAATAACATTGTTGCTTTCTACAACCTTCTTTGATCGGTAGTCTCTTGCTAGATGACTTTTCTTATGACAATTATAGCATTTTAGTGAAAACTTCTTGCCACTAGAACGACTCTTCGGGCCTCCCCCCGTACGAGAACTACTTTCATCGTCATGACCTTTCACCTTGTCATCATTCTTTTTGGAACCGCTTCTGAAATGTTGCTTGAATTTCCTTTTGCCTTTATTAGCATAAAGTGCCTCTTCATCCTTCTTAATTGAGACACCTCCCATCTGCTTAATTAAAGCTTCCTGGCTTGCTAGCAAATTCTCAAATTCAACAAGTGATGGTTGATTCTACCAACCTTGTATCGCAGCAACATAGCTCCTAAATTCAGGCTTTAAACCATGGATGATGATTCGCTTCATCCTAGTATCACCAATTGGAGCATCCGGATCCTACTCAGAAATTTCTCAGCATAATGTCTTTACTTTGTGAAAGTATTGTGTGATCGTTAGATCGCGTTGTTCCACCGATAACAACTCACTCTCCAACAGTTGGAGTTTCGTATCGTTCTTCTTCTAAAACAGCTCAGTGAACGTATCCTAAGCTACTTTCGGTGTTGCCGCATCTCGGATGTGCTCAAGCACATCATCTTCGACTGTTGTCTTCAAAGCAAACATTTCTTTTCCTGCTTTGATCCTTTATTTTCTTAGCACCCCATTAGCATCTTCTACTTCTGGTTGTCTGACTTCATTCCCATTCACAACCTCTCACAAGTCTTGGCCTTGCAGGTAAGACGCCATACAAGTAGACCAAGTATTGTAGTTCTGGTTGTTAAGTTTCTTGATTCCACCACCGACTTGAAGATCAACCATACCTGGCTTTGATACCAGATTGTTAAATAAAACACAACTATCTCATATAAAAAAAACTTTATAAATGAATAATGATGAAAGATGAAAGACTCGATTTGTATTCAACTGAGATTTTTCTGTGATGATTTTATTCAATGCAACTAGTGCCTTTTATAGGCTTACAAAATAGAATAAGTAGGAAAGCATGACTCCATGACTTCCTCAACTAAGTACCATGACTCTGCTAAAACTAACCCCTCTAACCTTTTTGAATAAGTGAAACATAAAAGTAAATAAGACTTATTTGACCCAGTAAAATAGAACCCACGTGATGCATATCAGATATGGTGTTGTATACTTTAACAATATATACACATACGAAACACTAGGAGAACAAATAACTTTATTCTTTTGGTTTATGAAAATTGGCTGGAAAATTGGTCACCAAAGTAGCCAAAATGGCAATTGATTAGCTAAAAAATTTTGGTTTATGAAAATTGGCCAAGACCCCACCCCCATTAGATTCCTTGCTACCTTTTGTAACACCTCGCTCCGATAGAGAGACAAAGGGTTACGTTATGGAGTCTTATCAGAACAAAATGCACAAGCAGAACACTTTATTTATTTCAAAAACTTAAATATCCAAAGATAACAACATATTTTATTAACGAACAAAACGAGATAAGACAACTTAAACCACGAATCAAACCTACTTCACGGTAGCTCTCAAAATAAAAAACGCTCAAGCGAGCGGAGGAGTAGGAAAGCGCGAAGCTATAAAAAACCTCTCCTTTCGGGTCGTAGTTCCTCGGAACAACCCTCCTTATACCCACCTTATAGTTTGTTAATCAAATCGAGGTGAGCCGTACCTCGTAAGCGACACAAATGGAAAGTCTTAGATCTTTGTTTTGAAACATATATCTCAAATATTCAAAAGCCCAATTACAAAGGGGCTGGATGACAAAAACTGAATAGTAAACATAGTCTTCAACATTTATTCATATCATAAGGGTCTCTAGGTAAAGTCTTCTTCTAAGCTCTAGCACTCTCCACTCAATCCTGATCTTCCCTTTTAATACCTGCCGTAGGGAAAAGAAACGCGGCTGAGCTAACGCTCAGTGAACGGATATATATAACATATGGTAGTAAGATGAAAGAGAAGATAATAAGTAGCGGAAGCATGTCAAACGAATATCAAAGGTTCAAATGAAGGGTTCAAATTCGAATAGGATCATATCAAAAGAGTGCAGTTCATATCATATCAAAGGTTCATATCAGAAGGTTCATATCAAAGGTTCAGATCAAGGTTTATATCCAAAGTTCATTTCATAACTAAAGCCCACGAGCTAAACAAATCACATAGTCACATAAGGTTGTACACAGGGTTGCAAATCCTGTATACCTGAAGCGAATGAGGTGTATTGCACACACTCATCATTCACTAAACAAATAATCAAACCTGAACAAACTGATAGCCTAGGATGCATCCATACGCTTTCTGTAAAACAAAGTCATATCGGAAACACAAGCACTATCGGCGAGTGTTAAATTAATCATATCAAAAGCGCATATTACAAAAGGGAACGCCGGGGACCAATCACACCGCCCCAGATAGTGTTATGTCACCGGTGCATCGATGACATGGCCATGGTACCTCCATGGCTAGTTACAAAAGCTCGGGGTAAGGTATTATATAAATTTAGCAAAATGTTTCAAATATAATCATGGTTCATGTCATAAGTGTCAAAAGAGTTTCTTACAGAAGTCAAACATATAAAAGAGTTCAAAAGGAGCATAGGAGTCATGAGAATCATGAGGAATATATCAAAGGTTTATCAAAACTAATCAAGGAAACGAAAAGGGAAACCCTTACGGAAAAAGACAGAATATCCGTACCTTAACTGAACGAAATGAAAGATCAACCGAAAGAGACTAATCCAAAAGCACCGAATCTACAAAAAGGTACTTCTAATGTTACTTTTACTATTTATGACGTACTCATCAAATGCTTTTCAAAAGTAATATACTCTTACTATACTTTAATTATTCAAAGATTTTCTGATTTATTTACTTGACTTTATTGACTTAAAAACCCATCCAAATTATCTTTATAAATTCAACCAAAAATCACAGGTCACCTATGATGTGTTTACTGACTCCCCATGAAAGGATTTTAATCAATTCGAAATTAAAGTGACCCTTTGACCCTTATTAATCAAAACAGTCCCGAAACTGACTAGGCAGAAACTTATGAAAAGTTCGTCCTTATTTGACCCACTTAAATAATTTTATAATTCATGAAAAAAATAGGGAAGTCTTTGATATTATAAGTAACAAGACCTGTAAGTTTCAAAGCCTAACTCATTACTAATATTTTATTAAAATTTGGATACTAAAAGTGAGATTTTCTAAATTAATTCACAGCCCTGACACTTCATCTTGTAAATTCGAAAAACTGACATTCCCGACCTCAAACGGACTTGAGGCCGGATTTTTCAAAAAGTAGACTCGAAGTACTACATCATAGACCCCATAAACATATCAAAATCTATTTTTATGACCGAGTTATGACCTGTTGAACATGACCCAATTTTCTGCCCAGTTTTAATCAATAAAACCCGTATTAATTTCATACTTAAAACTCTTGTTTCTTGTTAATTCTTATAAAATCATCATAACTAATACTTATAACATAATTACAGGATCATTAAATTATACTTACTTGGAAGATTAAAGGTAGAGGATGAATGGAATACTTATAACACCAAAAAGACACCAAAAAGACCTCAAAACTTTAATTCTTGGATTCTTCACAAAAGATGGATGGAGTATAATTGCCAGAGAGAAATTTGAGAATGATGGAATGATAGATAATGATGAATATATGTTAGTTTATATAGGGGAGGGAGAGGGGACACAGGAAATCATTTTACTCTTCATTCCTTTTATAAAAACACTCAATTCCTTTAATAAACAAGTCAAAATAAAAAAAATATTTTGTGTTTATGTGTGTGTGTGTGCGGGCCTTGGGGGGGGGGGGGGGGGGGGGGGGGCGGGGGGGGACAAAGGGGCATAGTATTATTTTTTTTCCTTTTTTATCAGATACTCTTATTTTCCGTTAATTCTTATTTTATATCTTTTAAATGGAATAAGCTTAAACGAATTAGTTATAATTGATTTAATTAATAAAATAAAAATTTAAATATATAAGATATATTTATTGAGATTTATATTTATATTATAGATTTTTTTATTGTAGATCAATAGTATAGATATTTTAGATATATATACTTATATATATATTTAATTTTTCAAATTTTAAATACTTTAGGTTAAAATTCATTATTTCTAAAATATTTATAACCTAAAGTCTTTATTTTTCTCATTTCCTTTTATTATCTCATAATTTACATTTCCAACCTTAGAAATGAAATGAAAATTCGTATTTTGAAAATATGGGTTTTACAACTCTTCCCCTCTAAAAAAAATTTCGTCCACGAAATTGAGATAGGATAGAAATGAAAACAAACGTACCGAATTACGAAAAGAATTACGGATAACTAGCTCGCATCGATTTTTCGATCTCCCAAGTGGCTTCACGCTCGGGATGGTTCTTCCAAAGAATCTTAACGAACGAAATAGTCTTATTTCTCATGACTCGCTCCTGACGGTCTAAGATTTTCTCAGGCTCTTCGGCCAAAGACAAATCTTCACGAATTTGGTCTAATGGATAAGAAACGACATGGAGTGGGTGATATTTGTACCCCCTCAAAAGCGATACATGAAACACATTATGCACATGAGATAATTGCGGAGGTAATGCCAATCTATAGGAAACTTCGCCAACACGGTCTAAAATTTCGAATGGGCCAATGAATCGCGGACTCAACTTTCCTTTAATCCCAAAACGTCGAACACCTCTACACGGTGATACCTTAAGAAACACACGTTCTCCAAGATTGAATTCTAAAGACCTCCTATGACGGTCTGCATAACTTTTTTGTCGAGACCCAGCTTCCTTAAGTTTTTCCTTAGCAACAGTGACCTTCTCATTAGTTACCTCAATCAATTCCGGACCCTCAATAACACGCTCACCAACCTCATTCCAACAAATAGGTGCCCTACATTTCCTTCCATACAAAAGCTCATACGGAGCTGCCTTAATGCTAGCATGCCAACTATTATTGTAAGCAAATTCCACAAAACATAAATATTCATCCCAATTTCCCGTCCATTCTAGAGCACAAGACCTCAACATATCTTCTAAGGTCTAAATAGTTCGTTCTATCTATCCATCTGTCTCAGGAGGAAACGCCGTACTAAACTTAAGCCTAGACCCCAAGCATTTTGTAAGCCTTTCCAAAAATGAGACGTAAAGCGCGAATCCCTATCGGACACAATTACTGCTGGTGTACCATGTAATCAAACAATCTCTTGCTGAAAAATATCGTCCAGTTTACTAATCGGAAAATCCTTACGAATAGGAAAAAAGTGAGCAGATTTAGTAAGACGATCAACTACCACCCAAATTGCATCATTCTTCTTTTGTGTGCGAGGGAGTCCCGTCACAAAGTCCATAGAAATCTCATCCCATTTCTAAACAGGAATATCCAAGGGCTGTAGGAGTCCACTTGCACGTTGATGTTCAATCTTAACCTGCTAACATATCAACGACTTTCCCACAAATGTAGCTATATCCTGCTTCATACCATTCCACCAAAAGTGTTGCTTCAAGTCCCCATACATTTTAGTAGAACCTGGATGAATAGAGAAAGGAGAACTGTGAGCCTCTGACAACACAGCCTCTCGAAGAGTAGGATCACTAGGAACACATAACCGATCACCAAACCACATTACGCCATCATTATCCACCAGAAACTTCGTTTGTTCGTCCTCCTCAGCTTTCTGGAACACAACCCACAACTCAGCATCCTCTTTCTGGGCTTCCTTAATTCGTAAGATCAAATTTGGTTCGATTTTTAAACTTGCCCAATAACCATTAGTACCACGAACACATAACTCAATATCCATACGTTCCAAGTCTTTGATGATTTCCGGCTCTATCTTAAGATTCGCCAACATTCCTGATTTCCTACTAAGCGCATCTGCCACCACATTAGCCTTCCCAAGATGATACTGAATATTGGTGTCATAATCCTTAAGAAGTTCCAACCAACACCTCTGTCTCATGTTCAACTCTTTCTGCGTAAAAATGTACTTAAGACTCTTATGATCGGTAAAGATGTCACAAGTTTCTCCGTATAAATAATGCCTCCATATCTTAAGAGCAAATACCAATGCTGCTAATTCCAAATCGTGTGTAGGATAATTTACTTCATATGGTTTTAGTTGTCTTGACGCATAAGCGATAACCTTACCGTGCTGCATAAGTACACAACCTAATCCTTTCTTTGATGCGTCACTATAAATCTAAAAACCATCAAAACCAGAAGGAAGAGTCAAAATAGGAGCAGAAACTAATCTCTTCTTCAATTCTTCAAAACTCTTCTCCCGTTCGTCATTCCAAACAAACTTCTCACCTTTCCTCATAAGTTTCATCAATGGTAGTGCCAAACGCGAAAACCCTTCCACAAATCTCCTATAGTAACCTGCTAACCCCAAGAAACTTCTAACTTCGGTTACTGTTTTCGGTCTTGGCCAGTTGGTGATAGCCTCAACTTTTGCAGGATCCATAGTAATTCCATCAGCTGATACAATATGACCTAAAAACGCCACCTGTTCTAACCAGAACTCACACTTCAAAAATTTTGCATACAGCTTTTCCCGCCGTAAAGTCCTTAACACAATACGAAGATGTTCTTCATGCTCCTCCTTCATCTTAGAGTACACTAAAATGTCGTCGATAAATACGATAATGAACTTGTCTAAGTAATCATGGAAAATGCGGTTCATCATGTCCATAAACACAGCTGGAGCATTAGTCAAACCAAAAGGCATAACGAGGAATTCATAATGACCATAGCGAGTACGGAAAGCAGTCTTAGGAATGTCCTGCTTTTTCACACGTCACTGATGATAACCAGATTTCAAATCAATTTTGGAAAAGAATTTCGCACCCTGAAGTTGATCAAACAAATCATCGATTCGAGGTAACGGATAACGGTTTCTAATAGTAACACGGTTCAGCTCACGATAATCGATACAAAGCCTCATACTACCATCTTTCTTTTTCACAAACAAAACAAGAGCACCCCACGGAGATACACTAGGACGAATAGATCCTAAGTCAAGAAGTTCCTGAAGTTGCTCTTTTAGTTCCTTAAGTTCAATTGGGGCCATACGATACGGAGCTTTAGAAATGGGTTGGGTACCCGGAATTAATTCGATATTAAACTCAACTTCGCGCTCAGGTGGTATTCCTGGAAGTTCTTCTGGAAATACATCAGAAAATTCATGAACGACTGGATGAGTCTCTATGGAAGGACCATCTAACGAAATATCCACAAAGGAAACTAATATACCAAGTTGGGAATCTTGGTGCACAAATTCGGGTTTATCTAAATTGCCAAATATAACACTCTTGGTATGAAAAACGATGGTTGCACGATGATTGACTAACCAATCCATGCCTAAAATTATATCAAAATCATACATATCATAGGTATCGATATAGATAAGGTATAATTTAGCAACGTAGGGGGAATGCTAATGTACTTAGAAAGCGAAATAGATATCACACAATGAGTAGCACCGGTATCAAATAAAACAAACACAGCACGGCCATTCATAAAGAGAGTTCCTGTAACGGTACCTGAGCAGTTGGCCGCCTGATCCCTAGTTAACGAGTACACCTTTCTTTTCACATCAGGTTTCTTATCGCTTCCACTTTCCCTGCTACCTCTTCCACCATTCTTGGGGCAGTCCTTAGCCATGTGCCCAGTCAAACCACAAGTAAAACATGCACCGGTAGCCCTGTATCATTCCTTACCAGGATGATGTTTCCCACAAGTATTACACGGAGCAGAAGTATATTCAATGTATTTCTTCTGGCTAGAAGACCCAAACGAACGGTTGTACTGCTGATCCCTATTTTGCTAATACGACCTCTGACCACCATTTCCACCTTGTCTATCATAAGTCCTACCACCATTACCCCTCTGATCATAACCCCTCTGACGATTGTTCTGACCATTATAACTACATCCATCAGACTTCTTCTGATCATACCCTCTCTGATTGTTATTCTTATTTGGCTGAATACGATCTCCATCACGATTTCTTTTGTTGTTCACCCTACTTCTTTCGCGAAGAAGTTTGATGTTCCTTCCAGCATTTGCTACTTGCGCCACATCAGTGAACTCCGTGTTCACGATCCTATCTAATATCCAATCACTAAGGGCCCACTTAAAGTGTTTTGCTTGCTCTTCAGGAGGACCCGCCTTTTTTCCCACGAAACCTGCCAGCCTCAGAAATCGCTTCATAAATTCTTCAGTAAGTTTACCATCTCTCCCACGAATGGTATGATACTCTCTCTTATACTTCCGTTGTTCAAACATAAGGAAGTATTGCAAAAAGAAGATTTCACAAAAGTCTTTCCATGACAATGAGGCCACATACTCTTCACCTTCCTTAGCTTTCTTAAAAGCTTTCCACTAATTCAAAGCATCACCTTCAAACTTATAGCTAGCCAGCCTAGCCTTAAACTCATCAGCACATCCTAACACCTCAAATAGTTTCTCGATATGGGCAATCTAGTTTTCAGCATCAACTGGAGAGGTTGCAGAGCTAAAGGATCGAGGTTTCTGCTTACCAAATCTTTCTAACCAAGTGTGGATGGTCGGGGGTTGATCACCACTGCTCCCCACACCATTCTGACGAAGTTCATTGGTGAGCTGGGCCTTGAGACCGGGTAGTAGCGCATTGACTGTCCGCTGCACAGCCTCATCAAACACAGGACCAGAAAATTCGGGAGTAGATTGTCGAGTGTTCACCATCTGATAATTCAACATACGAAATAACGGATACGGTTAAGGGTTCAGATAAAATATGATACGGACGAAATATCGAACGAAATAACGGAAGCCTAATGTCTACCCATCCTCACAGGTCATATCCTAGGTCTTAAGGTCGAGCCTGGCAGCTCTGATACCATAATTATAACACCCCGCTCCGATAGAGAGACAAATGGTTACGTTATGGAGTCTTATCAGAACAAAATGCACAAGCAGAAGACTTTATTTATTTCAAAAACTTAAATATCCAAAGATAACAACATATTTTATTAACGAACAAAACGGATAAGACAACTTAAACCACGAATCAAACCTACTTCACGGTAGCTCTCAAAATGAAAAACACACAAGCGAGCGGAGGAGTAAGAAAGCGCGAAGCTATAAAAACCTTTCTCCTTTCAGGTCGTAGTTCCTCGGAACAACCCTCCTTATACCCACCTTATAGTTTGTTAATCAAATCGAGGTGAGCTGTACCTCGTAAGTGACACAAATGGCAAGTCTTAGATCTTTGTTTTGAAACATATCTCTCAAATATTCAAAAGCCCAATTACAAAGGGGCTGGATGACAAAAACTGAATAGTAAACATAGTCTTCAACATTTATTCATATCACAAGGGTCTCTAGGTAAAGTCTTCTTCTAAGCTCTAGCACTCGCCACTCAATCCCGATCTTCCCTCTTAATACCTGCCGCAGGGAAAAGATACGCGGCTAAGCTAACGCTCAGTGAACGGATATATATAACATATGGTAGTAAGATGAAAGAGAAGATAATAAGTAGCGAAAGCATGTCAAACGAATATCAAAGGTTCAAATGAAGGGTTCAAATTCTAATAGGATCATATCAAAAGAGTGCAGTTCATATCATATCAAAGGTTCATATCAAAGGTTCAGATCAAGGTTTATATCAAAAGTTCATTTCAAAAGTTCATTTCATAACTAAAGCCCACGAGCTAAACAAATCACATAGTCACATAAGGTTGTACATAGGGTTGCAAATCCTGTATACCTGAAGCGAATGAGGTGTATTGCACACACTCATTATTCACTAAACAAATAATCAAACCTGAACAAACTGATAGCCTAGGATGCATCCATACGCTCCCTGCAAAACAAAGTCATATCAGAAACACAAGCACTATCGGCGAGTGTTAAATTAATCATATCATAAGCGCATATTACAAAAGGG
Organism: Tanacetum coccineum; assembly: GCA_026074375.1. NCBI lineage: Eukaryota > Viridiplantae > Streptophyta > Magnoliopsida > Asterales > Asteraceae > Tanacetum > Tanacetum coccineum. The sequence goes on from BQNB010146537.1 coordinate 15,033, forward strand.
AACTCCAGGGACCAATCACACCACCCCAGATAGTGTCATGTCACCGGTGCATTGATGATATGGCCATGGTACCTCCATAGCTAGTTACAAAAGCTCGGGCTAAGGTATCATATAAATTTAGCAAAATGTTTCAAATATAATCATGGTTCATGTCATAAGTGTCAAAAGAGTTTCTTACATATAAAAGAGTTCAAAAGGAGCATAGGAGTCATGAGAATCATGAGGAATATATCAAAGGTTTATCAAAACTAATCAAGACAAATCAAGGAAACGAAAAGGGATGCCCTTAAGGAAAAGGACAGAATATCCGTACCTTAACTGAACGAAATGAAAGATCAACCGAAAGAGACTAATCCAAAAGCACGGAATCTACAAAAAGGTACTTCTAATGTTACTTTTACTATTTATGACGTACTCATCAAATGCTTTTCAAAAGTAATATACTTTTACTATACTTTAACCATTCAAAGATTTTCTGATTTATTTTACTTTACTTTATTGACTTAAAAACCCATCCAAATTATCTTTATAAATTCAACCAAAAATCACAAGTCACCTATGATGTGTTTACTGACTCCCCATGAAAGGATTTTAATCAATTCGAAATTAAAGTGACCCTTTGACCCTTATTAATCAAAACAGTCCCAAAACTAGTTGGGCAGAAACTTATGAAAAGTTCGTCCTAATTTGACCCACTTAAACAATTTGATAATTCATGAAAAACAATAAGGAATTCCCTGATATTATAAGTAACAAGACCTGTAAGTTTCAAAGCCTAACTCATTACCAATATTTTATTAAAATTCGGATACTAAAAGTGAGATTTTCTAAATTAATTCACAGCCCTGACACTTCATCTTGTAAATTCGAAAAACTGACCTTCCCGACCTCAAACGGACTTGAGGCCGGATTTTTCAAAAAGTAGACTCGAAGTACTACATCATAGACACCATAAACATATCAAAATCTATTTTTATGACCGAGTTATGACCTGTTGAACACGACCCAATTTTCTGCCCAGTTTTAATCAATAAAACCCGTATTAATTTCATACTTAAAACTCTTGTTTCTTGTTAATTCTTATTAAATCATCATAACTAATACTTATATCATAATTACAAGATCATTAAATTATACTTACTTGGAAGATTAAAGGAAGAGGATGGATGGAATACTTATAACACCAAAAAGACACCAAAAAGACTTCAAAACTTCAATTCTTGGATTCTTCATAAAAGATGGATGGAGTATTATTTGCCACAGAGAAATTTGAGAATGATGGAGAATGATGAATATACGTGGGTTTATATAAGGGAGGGAGAGGGGACACAGGAAATCAATTTAAAAACACTCAATTCGTTTAATAAACAAGTCAAAATAAAAAAAAATATTTTGTGTTTATGTGTGTGTGTGTGCCGGCCATAGGGGGGGGACAAAGGGGCAAGTATTATTTTTTTCCTTTTTTATCATATACTCATTAATTTCCTTTAATTCCTTATTCTTATCTTTTAAAAAGGATAAGCTTAAACT
>BQNB010146538.1:0-16562 GCA_026074375.1 Tanacetum coccineum
CGCCTCTTTCTTTCTCGTGTGCTTGTGTTTTTGATGAAATGTCCAGGATTGCCCGGAATTTGAAGCCTCTCGTGCTCGCGGTTTTTGTCCTTCAATCACTCGAGCTTCAAATCCTCAGCTTCATTATGGGAATCCAATATCCTAATCTAATCGACTAACGTTTATCTTTTGGCATACTTAATAAACGGCCTTAGATTTACGTAGAGATCCTTCTTGAAACATTGAGGACAATGTTTAATTCTAGTATAGGGGGTCTATCGATTTGATTTTGCCTGCAGTCGTTGTTTTCATGTAATCCCGTTTTTACCGCCAAAATACCAAAAAAATTTAAAAATTTAAAAATTTTCAAAAATAAAATAAGTGTTTTGTCATAATTTTGACTTTCCTGCTCGGTAGAATAAGAATAATTTTTGACTCGATCGAGCATGTTGCGCTCTAGATTGCCCCTTAACTTTTAGACTAAGCATTCGCGGATCTTTTTATTAAAGATTTTAAATTTGTGAAGAACGAAAAATGATAGAGTTAATTATGAGTTAGATGCTAAACAAGGATTAGTTGGAAATCTTAAGAGCTCATAAGTGTAGTTTGTGGCTTTTTCTCCCATAAGCTCCTAAACCAGACTAATAATACGTGCTCTTTTTGAAAATTAAACTTAAATCAACAATTTTTGAAGTATGGATGATATCAATAATTTTAGTTCAGATTTATACTTAAATTTTCTAAAAAAAAAATCTCTATATCTTGGTAATATAAAGTAAAAAAATGGAAAAAATGAGTAATAATTATAAACTGTGGGCTAATAAAAGTTTACTGCATCTTGCCGGCTCACAACCGATGTTGCAGTCTTCTAAATAAGGCACATAGTAATTATCCGAGACTGATAAAAGTTTGCTGCATCTTGCCGGCTCACAACCGATGTTGCAGCCTTCTAAAAGGTCGAGGATTTCATTAATTTAATGGATGTGTAATTATATTAAGTGTAGTAAACGTGAATTAATAAATATAGGGAAAACCTCTTTTTCTTAAATTTAAATATGCTTTTGAACTAAGACTATTTCGTTTTAAGTTGTGATTTTATGTATATACGGGAAACCTAAGAGTTTTGAAACCGAAGGTCCGTGAGTCCCGATACTAGTCTCTGTGGGGTGTCAAAAGCCTGGTCACTTAGCCGCAAGGTTGGGATGTGCCGAGACGAAAGTCACTACATGGGATGATCTCGCCTTCAAACTCATTACTTTTGGGTGGAACGTGAAGCATAGAAATTTTGCAAAACGTTGATCTATGGTTGAAATTCGAAATAAGCACATCCACCTAAGATATAATAATTGTCGGGAGTGAAAAGTTCACAAGTTACAAGTATGAGTAGTGTTAGCATCTTAGCTCATATTTAACGGTGATTTCGTTTTTAAGCTTGGTTTGGGACGAGTGAAAAGTCGGGGATGATGAATTTATCCTTTTTGGGGCATTTTAGGATTGAAATGTTTCTTGTTCTATGATCCCTAAAAGTTATAAAATAACGAAAGTCAAACATGTTAGTTAGTTGCTTAAAAAGAAAAGTACAAAAAAAAGAAAAAGGAAAAAATACAAAAATATGTTTGTGAATAAGTGTAAATATTTAAAAATGGTCAAAACGGGGCTTTTCTAAACTATTGATTCTTTAATTCCCCTCGATGAACACTTAGCTACTTTTTGAGGTAATTAGTCGAGGGGGATTGAGATTCTTGGTTTTCTAAGTGTTTACTTATAGCATTGCGTGAGGACACGACAATAGTTTAGTATGGGGGATTTTGGTATGTGTTTAAATACACATACCTTTGACCTTTAAAAAACGTGCTTAAAAGACTAAAAACATACCAAAAATACATTGTATTTGTGTGTTTTGCATTTATATTGTGCAGGTAACGGATATCTAAGAAAAGGACAAAAACCAAGTCAAAACGGACAAAACCGAGCATGAGTACGGAAAGAGCGTGAAAAAGTCAAAGCCGAGAGGTCAAAGTCAACCCAAAAAGTCAACAAGTCAAAGCCAAAGCCGAAATTGAAAATATACTTAATGGGCCCACCCGTACCCATCTAATGGGCCAGGGCAGCCCATTAAGCATTTATATTAAGCTTACATATGTTTTAAAATTTAAAAAGCCCAAAACCCTTTCTTTACTTACCAAGCCCAATTACTAGCCCAAACTAAATACTTAACAGCCCACACAATAAGGCTGTTAAGTCATTTCATCGTTAGTCCCCCAAGGACTATGGGTGCAACAGTCATATACAACTTCAGGGACTGAAGTTGTTAGATCCATTATACATTTATCACCACAAGGACTAGCCGTGTAATACAACCATACAAGTTGAGGGGCAAATCTTGCCAAACCCCCAAACTTTCACCACTATATCACCAAAACAGATACAAAACACCCCCAACACTTTTTCTCGCCCTTTTTACTAATTCAGGGTCTTCTTCCCCTGCACCCTGCACCCTGCAACAAAACAACAAATCCATCACTTTCCTTCAACCCCACTTCACATGGGCCATTTTCCACATTGGCAATCCCATAAACCCCCATTCGTTCAAGGTTAAAGACAAAAAATTAATGGTTGAGATTGAAGGGATTGGGCACCAAGCAAAATGGATGGCTTAAATGAAAGCTTTGAGTTCCTCACACAACAAAAACACCTTTGGTTCACTCACAGAAGAAGCACACATCAAAGAGGACCAAGACATTAGTTTTTCTATAAATAGGACATTGTAAGCCATGGGGCAGAAGGAGTTAGTTTTTTTAGCTGATATTAGTTTAATATAGTTTATTTTTCAAAGCAATGTACTCTCATTTTCAATTAAATAAAAAGTTGGTTTCAGTTTAAAATTCAAGTGTTCTTAAATTTCAGTTTGCATTTGTGCAATTTTTTGGACATCATCTAAGTTCTTTTTACAAATTCGTAAGCTATAAGCTCACCCTTACAAGCTGTTTAATAGCTTATAAGTGTTAGCTCACTTATTAAAAAGTTCATTGAGAAAGAATCAAAGCAAAAGAGAGTTGCTGATTTTGGCTTATTTTGGATGTTAAAGCAATACTGGATGGCTTTAAGCTTGGGTTTAGTGCTTATTGGATAAGCTTAGGATTAGTTTAGGTATAGCTTATTGGTTCTTCTAGCTTGGATGCAGGTATCCACACATAAAAAACTCAAATTTCAATTTTTAGCTTATGTACTATTCAACTGCTTATCTTTGCTTATTTACTGTTTGAAACTGCTTATTATGTCTTATGAATGTGGTATGATCATGCTTTGATAATAGTTGTGGTTTAAATCTTGTTGTTTCAAGTTTCTGTTTGTAATCTGTCTTAAAGAGCTAAAAAATTTGGACAATGGTTTAGCTTATTAACCTGGCTTATTTGAGAGTTTAAACTTGTTCATTAGGTTCTATAAAAGCTATAAAACATCTGGTCTTTGAGGTTTTAGTGCTAAATCTTAAGTTTTCAAGTTTAAAATGGCATTTTCATTTTTAAGGGGGTGTTTGGCAAAGAACAGTACTAACATATGTTAGTACTGTTTTGACCCATTTGACCCATTTAGGAGTTTTAGTCTTTGATTTGAAGGAATTTTAATCTAATTTAGGTGTTAGTTTAAGGATAAAATCAAGGTTTAAGGTTTTGTGTAACCACATGTTAAATCTGTGAAGTTTCTTTGAATTGTAAGAGCATAAACTTTAATTTTGAGCTTTAATCTAGTTTGAGTGTTCAAATATGTTCCATTTGTGTTCTTAGGTGCTCTAGATATCTGTTTTGAAGTGTTGGTTCATTGTTCTGATAAATGCAAAGTTGGCAAAAAAATCTGTCTAAGTCCTTCTTCAAAAACAGTCATAAAAGTGCCCTTTTTTGATCTTAAGGTTTAACCTAGCAAACAGAATCTTATGGACTTGAGCTTCTGAATATAAGCTAATTTGTTGTTTAACTTAATCTGTTTAAGTTTTTTACACATTTCCAAACCCATTTGTTTAGGTTAAATTAGGTCTTAAAGTTAGCTAAAAACTGATAAGTTAAAAAGTCCTCTGTAACAGTCTTGTTTAAATCTTGGATTTCTTGAATTTAATGTGTTTAAGCTATTGTTTTTAGGTTTTAATCTTATAGTGTTATAGTTAAACTCAGCTAGTTTTGATTTGTAGCCTCTGAAAGTAGCTTATGTTAGCTTAATATAGGTTTCCAAAAGCCCAAAAATCTGTTTTTAACTTGTTCAAGTCTGCCAGTGTGTTTTGATGATTTGTAGCTTAAAAGCTCCTTTCTGAGCTTATTTGTGCTTAAAAGTCATAAGCCCTTTGTTAAAGTTGGGTAGTATAAGCCCTTTTATAAGCTGGTTAAAAAAAGTTTTCCAAATAAATAAAAAACTCCAGTTAAGGAGAGACCAAGGGTGAGCAGGGCTCGAACCCTCGACCTCTCGACCCAACCAAAGCCTTAACACACACTCTGCTAACCACGGTACCAGTAGGACCATCTGGTTATTCTCTACACAATTTAATATAAGACCCCTTCTTGGCCTGCTAATAGTTAAGCTAGTTCGAAGCTTATATAAGCTTATTGGGGCTTATTGGCTTAAGCTAATAAGCTGCTTTTATTTTTATAAAATTTGTCACTTAATTTAGGACTTTCTTGCATTTTTTTAGAATTTTCCAACTTTGTTTAATATTTTTTATCATTTTTCTTTTTCGAAATTTTTAGAAAGTCATTTAAAATTAGTAGATTAATTCAGAAAATTACAAAAAAATAGTTTTTAGTTTTAGAAATAATATTTTGAGGTTTACAAAGTTTAAAATCATTTTCATCATTTTTAAATTTTAAATTTCATTTTTAGCTTTTTAATTTAAGTTTAGAAATTAGTTTTAAATTATAAAAAGTAGTAAAAAATAGTTTTCTTAGTTATTATCATATTTTAGACTTTTCTAAAGTAGAAAATCATTTTTTGGAATTTTTAGGTATTAATTTGTCATTTTCTAGAATTTTAAATAGATTAAATAGGTTTTTAATTCATAGAAAATTATTAAAAAGTCAAAAAAATATAATTCCTTTTTAGAAAATTTTCTTTTATCATTTTAGAGGTTTAGAAACTAAGTTTACATTTTTAGGGTTAATTTTGATTTAGTTGATAATTTAGACGCGTTTTTAGATTCCCGATAATTGATTTCTTTGTTAATTGCCTTAGTTGTTAGAATAGAATGCCTTATTTGTCTTTCTCGTAGATTTAGAAATCAAATCCAATCAAATCTTGCTCCATTCAAACATCAAATATCAAACCGACTTTCGACTCTCAAATTTGCACTCCTCGTTGGGAAAAACGACCCGGGAATATCATATACTACTCGGATTTCATTGATTTTCTTTCTTTAAACCTTTTCAAGGGTCACTTGATTTGGTTTGGTTAATATAAGTAGTATATTATATATATTATTTATATATACCTAAATTGTTTGAAGTCAGTAGTAAAATCACATGAGTTTTGACTATAATATACATTCCCATTTGCAATGTGCAAATTTCTAACCGCACCAAAGATAGAAAATGACACAAGACTCGGGAAATACAAACTTTACACTTTAAGCAACTAGCAACTATAAATTAAACTTAATCTAACAGGGTAGGTTAAGGTGTAAGGGTGTAACGAAACAAATAATTGGTGTAGTTCCTAAAAGATTGGCTCTACGGGTTGTTCTAGTGGATCTTCATTCTAAAGATGAGAGTGGAAAAGGGTTTAAACTGAAGGTTAACTAACCGGTGTATTTAATTAATAAACAACATGGATAGGCGATTTGGGTGTAATCTTAAAATTTACCAATTTAAACAAGTTACTCCAATTAAATCCATAATACTTATTATTGTGGTCTCGAGTGATATACCAAGCCAAGTTCTAAAGTCCACTACATCACCGGCACACTCATATTTTTATGGAATTTGGGTAAACATTTGGAAATGGAAAGGCTAAATCCTCACAATATCTAACAAGGGTTATTGTGTGCGGGTTATGTATCAAGTAATTTCACAAAAGTATGCTTGAAATTTTTTTAAATTTGAGCATAATTTAAGCATTTTAATCTTTTTAATGTGAAAAATAAGATAAGTAAACATTCTAATTCCATCCCCCCACTTGAATTATACAACGTCCTCGTTGTATAGATAAAATATTAAAAATACGGGAATTAAAAAGAATTAGAATGAGAAACTCCCCTGATATTTGCTCGGTAGATTCTCCAATTTGCGTTTATGAACAAGATTGTGTGTTGAACAGCCGTCTTGAGGTTTCAAGACTCCAACACTTCAAGATCTTCCAGATTTGTAAATTCTTCACCAATATTTGTCGATATTCTTTTCACGAGGTCCTGTGTAAAATAAGAAAATTATGCATTCCTATATTAGCATCTATGGTTAATTTAAACTAAACTAAACAAACTAAATACGGGTCAGTCTGGTGAATACGCCGTATCATGTTAATGAATACGCCGTATCAGGTTAATGAATACGCCGTATCAGGTTAATGAATACGCCGTATTCCAGAACTGACAATAATGTTTTTAAAGTGCAATAAAAAATAAAGACTGATAACGTACAGACAATCAATACGCCGTATGGTATGAAGCGGATACGCCGTATTAATGTCTGGGAAGACAGAGTCGATAAAATTAAATAACAATCCGGGTTGTCTCTCGGGAAGCACTTTTGTTTACAACAAAGTCTTTAAGTTAGACTTGTCTTCAGCTTCTCTTCACCATTATTATTTGGTGCGTGTCACCTTCCATCCGTTGTCCTTTTTCTGAAAAATATCTTGGTAGATTTTAGACATATTATCTTCGTTTGTTTCCTAAATATCATATTCATAACTTTTTATAGCAATATATTCTTCATTGGGTCCAAGCGAGTACTGAATAGCTTCAAACTTTCTGCTTTGCACCTTCTTTTGTTAGGTTGCTCATCTGCTCATCGATAGAATATGGAATGTTATTTTCTATAATTTGCACTTTTTCCTGACTTGTTTCTCTTCCTTTTTGGTGCAGCTCTTCCATGTGTAATTTAGAAAAGGTTTGAAGACGCGTCAGTAGTTGAGATTGTTACATCTCAGATGCTCTCATCTATTTCGTTGGGGGGGGGCGGGGCTCGTATATATTCGCAATGGGTCCTAATGAGAGCTACGCGAGTCTATCAGGTGGTGGGAGAAATTTGAGGGATTACTTCTTGGTCTGTGCTGTAATTCGATGTTTCGATTCCCATGGTCGCATATTCATGTGTTTTGATCAGAATCGACCGAGTACTTAGCAGCGCGATACTCGTCTGAACCTTCGAGTCGGGATACAGCACCCGCAGTACACTAGTGATACATCTCCTCGATCAGTTTCAGCATAAACACACTAGCTCCTACCAGTGCGTCACCATCAATACGATTCGGGGGGAATGTAAAGATATTTACAGAAAAATTTCTCAATAAGTTCTTCCCAAATGGTGATTTTTCCTTCCCCTTCATTTATCCACCACTGCTTTGCCTCATCAGCTAGCGAGAGAGGAAAGATTTTCATTCATAGTTGATGGGAATCCACACCAGGAATGTAGATAGAATCAATCATTTTAAGTACCATAGCAATGTGGTTTATCACGTCTTCGTTAATCCATCCGTGGTATGCATTCACTTGTAATTCCTCCAAAAATTCCATGCTGAGTTCAATGTTAATATCGTTATTGGTAACAGAAAGATGTGATTCAATCTGAGCCTTTTTCATGCATTTTTCTGAAATTAGTTCGGTCATGACTTCTTATTGTTTCTTCTTCAGTCTACTACTCTGATAAGTACTTCTTGTAACATAGGTAAAAATATCAGCAGAATTTGCTCTGAAGAAAGGTAGAAATTTTTTTAACACATAAATCAAATATAAAAACCAAGAATTCTGTTTCTATTCCAGATGATCGATACGCCGTATCCAATGGAAGTGGATATGCCGTATTAATCAATTGAATGAATATGTTGTATTGGACAGAAAGTTAGATACGCCGTATCCGATGGAAGTGGATACGTCGTATTCAGCTATTGACCAGAACAGTGTATTGAGAAAAACAATTAAATACGCAAACAATAAAACACACATGTATACAAGCAAACAAGGATATACAAAATTTACTGAAACATACAAGAATATACACTAATCTAAATTACACAACTCCTAAGGGTTAGATCTAATCTAATGCTAAAAACCAAAATATCAAATAAAAATCAAGATTAATTTTCACTCCCCGAAAACGGCGCCAAAAACTTGATGTGTCGTTGTGTGGTGTATATTTTTATGATTCAAGTTTTAAATTTATATTTTGCCGAGTAAACCAAAAACAACACTTTAACGGGCAGTGTACCCGATCGGTAGTAGTTTCGTGGTAAGTAGGGTGTCGAACACTTAAAGCGAGGTTAAATCTATCAATTTAATTAATATCTTGGTTATCTAATCTATGTTAATTCTATTCTACTCTAAACCTATGTCAGTCGTAATCCTAATTCTAACGGGAAAAAGGGGGTTTTCAGCCTGAGAGACTGGCACGGTTTGGTTGGTGACTATAATCAATTCAAGGCACTTTTACCCACGCAAGCAAATAAACAAAAGATAAAAGAGTGGTCGAGCCAAATATAAGAAAACTGTATTAAACATTATTAATCCGATTAGAAAGTTGGTTTGTTTATTCAGTGCAATAATTTCTTTTCTCGAGACGGTATATCATTCTTAAGACGTAGGCGTTACATCATCCTAAGACCTAAACACATTAATTCTGTCATAATTAAAGCATCTGCATAAAGTATCCTTATTTGCTGATTATAATCTATCTTAGGGGTTAAAGCAATGGTGATCTTGTTAAACCCTAGCTCATAGAGACTTTACCCACTTACCGCATAATGGCGATTTGTACACTAGTAGTCCACTTGTCCAACTATCCAATGGAATCAGAACGTTATTTGTTGAATTATCTAGATTCACCTTCTAGTCAACACGATCAATAAACCATTGGTAATATCTAATTAGCTAGTTAAGCCTGAAGCATATCCTAGACACAGATTTAGAAGGACAATATTTGTGATCCTATGATTCTAGATGTATAAATTACTATATGGAGAGCTATCCCAGACTCTAGATTTACTTGGTCCGTATCACTAGATCCAGTTGAATGATAGGTCACATACAAAAGCGCGTAAACAAGTATAAATTGATAAACATAAACAAGCATTCAACGATAAATCAAGAAATCGAGATAAACAAACACCAAACATTCAGATCTTCATAATAATGGCTAATACCCGAAGGTATTAGCCTTCAAATGTCATAATAAATACAAAAGCAATTATTTAGCCAAGGTAAACTAACTGAGTTAACGAATGATACCAAAAACTGAACGATTACTAAAGTATATGGAATTACACATTTCTCCTATGGAATTGATAGCGTTGCTTGACCTCTTCTGTTCTTTTTCTCCTCTGAAAATTGACTTTTATGGTTTAGGTATCGAGAATATGATTTAGCACACTTAAAACTCATTTTTGAGTTTTCTATTTATAAGGTCTGGAAGTCGGTTCGATACGGCGTATCCAAGGATTGGATACAGCGTATTGGGGATTTCTTGGAGTAGGGACCACGCTTGATATCTTCCAGAATATTATATTCATTCCATATTTCCAATACGGCGTATTGGTCTTCTCTGGATACGGCGTATTGAGCTTTATTCCTTTGTGGTCTTTGGTGAGTGCAGGCACGGATACGCCGTATCTTCCTTAATGGATACGGCGTATTGGTTGTCAGAATCATTAATATTAAAAATATCTTCGTTTAAGCTCCAGAATGCGCGCCTTTTGCTAATATTCACCAAGTACTCCATAATTACTGCAATTCTCAAATATAAACGATTAAGTAACAATTCTTTGCAATAACTATACAAAATGGGTTAATAACATGGGATAAATAATGCTATAAAATAGACGTTATTTGATGTCATCAAATGGATAAGAGAAAAGTATTTTCATGATCACTAATCATGCTTAATAATTTGTTTTTTCATACCTTAAGTGATTACTAATCTTAGAAATAGAATTTTACGATTAATAATTTGTAAACGTTTAATTTTATCGTAAACATTTTCACATTTTGTTGTTATTAAAACGTTGAGAGGTCGAAAAATATAAATAACATTTTTAGACATTATTTGTATTAACAATCTCCCCCTTTTTGATGATGACAAAATATAAACTCATTTTGTATAAAATTAAAAGTTACAAAACTATTAAAGAGTTTTGTTCCATTTCTCCCCCTTTTTGTCGAATTCAAAAGGGATGATCGTCGAGTAGTTGTGGGAAGAAAGAAATCGACGATATCAAGACTCCCCCTTGATATATGCTCCCCTTTGTTTGGGGCACCAAGGTATCGATCTTACGAAAATTGTTTGCTACAAAACAAAGTTAGAGATACAAGTGCAAGACAAATATCTTTTAAGCAACACATTATATTTAAGTCACCCAAAAGAGAGTTTATTCAACAATCAAGAAACTCATACAATAGGAAATGCAACTAATACATTCATACAACATAAAATAAAACTAGAGCTAATACAAGATAATTAATCCATAAGACACACTACATACTTCATGAAAAAAGAGACAATGTTGCATAAGTCCTAAATGATTCATGATTCATGATTCTTAGAGAATGAATTTTTGAGAAAAAAGGTTTGGGGTGACACATTTATGAAAACTTTTGAAGACATTTTAAGGTGGAGGTGGAAAGTGTGAGGTGATTGCGGTAGTGAGAAGGTACTTAAGATGAGCAAACATGATGTTCATCTCATCTCTTAAGGTTAAGAAAAGAGTTCGGTTATGAAATCAACATATGCAATTTTAACTATGGTAGTTGTAGTAAAAAGGGTGACCCATGATAGGTGGTTAAGGTTGTGGTGGAGATGGTGGTGATGAAGTGTCATGCATGTGATCAAGAGGAGTGATTGGTGACAAAGAGAGTGTGATATCCAAAGAAGGATGACTTTGAAGTGGTTAAGGGTTTAAAGGTCTAGGAGGAACATCCGAAATTTTGTTAAGCAAAGGGTTCAAAGGATGAGGAGAAGTTGGTTCATTTGAAGATGGTGGTGAAATTTGAAGTTTTGATTGAAAAGAAGAAGATGTTTTCCCTTGGCTTGATGAGGTTTAATTGGTGGATGTGGTTTTTGATGGTGCATTTGGAGGAGTTAGAGATGAAGAAGTTGTTATAGGAGAAGGTGTGGCAGTGACATCTTCATCACTAGAGATGTTGACAAATAGTTGTCTAGGAGGGATTATGGTTAGTTTGATTTTCTTGGAAGGGTTAGAGGAAGAAGCTTTGGTGGAATTTATGGAAGAATTATTTGAGGAAGATGAAGATGGTAAGAATAATGAGAAGGATTGTTTATTAAATTTGAAAGCAAGTGATCAAAGTGGAAAAACATGAGAATTCAAGAAACAAATTCCAAAATTTGTTTAGCAAAATGCAGGAAGTTTAGCTGGGTCTAATAAAGAGTAGTCAACTGCACAGAAAATCAGGTAGTCACAGTAAAATTTATGTGACTTCTGATGGCGGTCCCATATATACATGGCGGTCCTAGATATATTAAGGGGTCGCCCATGTTTATGGGGGCCGTTCTCTCAAGGCAGGAAAATTTTCCAGTTTTCCTGATTTTCTGCAGATCCTGTACAGAAAAAAAATCCATTTTCCCTTTTTGCAATCAACTTTATTTCTTTATAAATCATGTAATACTTAACAATTAAATTTATAACACCTATCATTCCAAATTCAATCAAAGAACCACATGTATGCATATTGACTAATAGATAAGCATGCATATCATCATAGAGGTAATTATAGTGTGTCAAGTACCATGAAAACAAGTGTTTAGGATGATAAGATCGAAAGCTTATTCAAGGCAAGTTATGTTGCCCTTACTACATACTAAGTTATCATTGAATAATATAAGTTTAAATACTTAATCTTCATAGAGTAATAAGTAATATAATTAATAATGTCGCAAAGCACATTTCCATATTCCTCACTTCTTGATATTTCTCCACAAGTTTTTGAGGCCTTTCCCGATTGACCTTAATCCACCACGTTGCTCGTCTCGAATATGAACTTGACGGTTGATGATTTTGGTTTGACGGGTGTAAAAGGGTTCTAAGTGAGGGTCAATGTTACGTGGGTTTTGAAAAACTTAAGGAACTTGATTTGTTAACGAAATGACATAACGAATGCGGGAAGGAGTGCTTACATGCGAGGTCCCTTCGCCATTTCCATCATTATTATCATCGTTAAGATGAGAAGAGGATGGTTGGTCAAAGGCGGAAGAAGAAGAAGTGGAGTGACGACATCTTCTCGTACCACGATCCTTTCTAGGCTTTTGCTCTTGTTGAGCGGCAAGAGGATTCATGACACGATCGTACAAGACATAAGACTTATTATACAATTTATGATTTTCGTTCATGATGACTTTAAACAAACGTGTCAATAACATACCATAGGGTAAGATCAACCGCTTTTGTTTAGTGACCCACTCCATTCGTTTTGCCATGAAATAGGCAAGGTTGAACTTTTCGGAGTGCATGACACAATAAAGCATGTAACAAAGACACGCGGGAACATGATCCTGATTACCCCCAGATAAAAAACATTTTCCCGAATAATCTCTTCCAAAGGCTTCAGGGTTGGCTCAATTTCACGAGTTAGAACTTGATATTCAAGAACATCAATTTCTTCCTCATGGTGGATGCGACGGACTTGACCTTCTCTATCTATTCGAATAGACGAAATGATGTCATCAAGAGAAGGAGGGTTGGTTTGATATGAACCATCCGTAGGGACACCATGTGCCAACTCGTCAAGTGACCATTTGTCAATAAAGAGGCAGACACCCTCGCAAGGTATGTCAAGAAATTGAGCAAATTCTTTAAGAGAATAAGAAAAGAATTGATTTTGAATCACAAATTTGATGAACATTTCACCTTCATCGGAATAATTTATTTGATATTGACTGTAAAACTCAAGAATGAACCGAAGACAGATTTGGTCATTAATTTCAAGGAGACAGTCAAACTCGAAAAAGCTGAACATAGACCGAACATAACTTAGATCCGCAAAGTTGTCAAAAATCACCCGACCCTCATGAATGCAACGACTTTCAAGGTGTCTTACTTTTTCTTTTATAGGTGTACGGTATTCATGTGATATTATTGGCATATAGGCTCTTGTATTTTTGTGATCTTTGGATGACTTACGAGGCATGATTTCCTAAAACAAAAGCAGAATCACATTTTATTACCGTTTACTTGTAATTTGTTATGCACATTGTTTCTAGTGTGTGCCTAAATGTGACAAATGTGGAGTAACGATTAACTCGACCTAAAAATTAAAATCTTAAGAGTTAATCCAAACGCTCCTTAGTTTGATTTTGCTCATCCAAACATGTCGAAAAATACATATGAATTATGTATCTCGACCTTTGTTCATGAGATCATTATGCATGTGTTTGAAAATGTTTTTAAGTTGTATTGACAATGCATAACCACAATTTCATTATGTTCCTAACGTGAGTAATTTGAAAATAAAATTAGGGTTTTGGTTCGAAATCAATTTTTCAACAAATTCACTAATGTATGCAAATCCTATGTCTACGGGAAGCATATTAGTTATACATTGTATCCTAGTAGTCTTAATTGTACAATATTGAAAGAAAAATGAAAAATCCCCAATTTCAATTTTAGTGTTCATCATGAACCCTAGACTCAAATTGAAAGAAAATAGATGAAATGACTTACAATTGATGATCTTTAAGATGTTGTGAGTGATTATAGGTGTTGATTTGATCTTCAATTATAGTTTTAGTGGTTGATTTTGAGTTTTTGGGGTGTTGTGTTCGTGTTCGTCGCTGCAGATATGAAAGGGGGTGTTTGTTTTTGTGTTTTGAATTTTTTTAGTTAAGTGTTCAATTTTAGTGTCTGCTGATGGCGGTCCCATATCGCCTGGCGGTCCCAAATATATTGGGGGGCCGCCTAGGGTATGGGGGCCGCCCTCAGCGAGGGGTTTTGGACTCAGTTTTTGACGAAAATTTTACAAATAGGAGTGACATTTTAATTTGCATTTCGCGAATTAAAAATGCTTAAAGTACTTCGGATGAAGTATTTAAGTTGTCATGACACGGAATGGAACACGGACTAGAATTGAGACAGAAGAAGGAGAAGCGGACTAATGTGATTTATGGAATGTGTTCCATCATTCCTAAACCAAGACGTAGATAGTTAAACGATTCACGTTTAAGGGGTTTCGTAAGAATGTCGGCAATGTTGTCGATGGACGACACTTTTTCGATTGAGATATGTCCTTTCTGGACATTATCACGAAGAAAGTGGTGACGAATTTCGATGTGTTTGGTTCGAGAATGTTGCACCGGGTTTTTGCTAAGGTCAATCGCGCCTTTATTGTCGCACATGATCGGGACGTCGTCGAGTCGAACGTCGTAGTCGATAAGAGCTTGTTTCATCCATAGTGCTTGTTGACATGCCTTTTCGGCGCTTACGTATTCGGCTTCAGTAGTGGATATAGCAAGAGCGGTTTGTTTCTTTGAGAACCAAGATGTCAAACAACATCCCACGAACGTACAAATACCGCTAGTGCTCTTTCGATCCACATAATCAGAATCGGCATATACTACTGTTTCTATGCCGGTCCCCTTAGGATACCATAATCCTAAGTGCGTAGTGCCTTTAATGTATCGGAAGATACGCTTAACCGCTTCAAGGTGAGAGGTTTTGGGAGCCTCTTGGAAGCGGGCACAAAGGCAGACACTAAACATGATATCAGGCCTACTTGCCGTTAGGTATAATAAACTACCTATCATGCCTCGATACTTGGTACTATCTACCGACTCACACTCTTCGTCTTTCATGAGTTTGGTATCGGAGGACATGGGGGTTTTCATTGGTTTAGGTTTTTCTAAGCCAAATTTCTTAAGCATTTCTTTAATATATTTAGATTAATTAAAGAAGATTCCATCTTCCATTTGATTTATTTATAGTCCAAGGAAGAAGTTAAGTTCGCCCATCATGCTCATCTCGAACTCGTCATGCATGATTTTGCCAAATTCATCACACATATCTTGACAAGTTGAACCGAATATGATGTCATCGACATATATTTGAACGATGATGAGGTTAGAACTTCTCTTCTTAGTAAAAAGAGTGTTATCTACCATTCCTATTTTATATTCATGTTTAATAAGGAAAGCTTTTAATCTATCATAGCAAGCTTTGGGTTCTTGTTTAATACCATATAAATCTTTCTTCAGTTTATAAACATGATCTGGTTTTTCAAAGTCAATGAATCCTGGAGGTTGTGTCACGTATACCTTCTCATTAATAACACCATTCAAGAATGCACTTTTTACATCCATTTGGAATAGTTTAAAGTCTAAAGCACAAGCATAAGCTAATAGTATCCTAATTGACTCAAGTCTAGTAACTGGGGCATAAGTTTCATCATAATCGATGCCCTCTTGTTGATTATAGCCTTGAGCAACTAACCTAGCCTTATTTTGAGAAACAATACCGTTCTCGTCTAACTTATTTCTAAACACCAGTTCCTATAATTGTCATATTCCTAGGTTGTAGAACTAACTCCAAAATGTCATTATCAATGAATTGATTTAATTCTTCTTGCATAACGACTATCCAACTATCATTTTAAGGATTCATTCACATTCTTAGGTTCTATAGTTGATATAAAACAAAAGAAGTCACTTTGGTTTTGGGCTTGTGATCTAAGGGTTCTTTAGTTAAGGTTTCCTATGACATTTTCTAATGAATGGTTCCTAGATTCCTTAATATTGACAATTTCGTCAATCTCTAAAGTTTCATCCACAATGTCATTTTCTAGGTTTTTCTTTTCGGTAACATTAATTGCTTCTTCTTCATCTAAGTCATCATCCACCAAGGGTGATGTCTTAGAGGGTGGAGGAGTTTCATTGAATGTCACGTTAAGTGATTCTTCAACTTTCCTAGTGTGTTTGTTTAGGATGATGCAGCCTTTACTATTTTGAGAGTAACCTAAAAAGATACCTCCGTTGTATGTCTTGTAGCTTGAGAAGAGCTTTTGGTTACCCGTCATGTGTTTGGAGCATCCGTTATCCTTTATCCACTCATCGGGTTCCAAGTCGACTCCAAGGAATATCTCACTTGATACTTGAGCTACTAGACACGTTTCATTATTGACTTTCTCATCATCTTCTTCACCAATATCACTCCAAGAACCTCCGACAAATGCTCTTTGGTTCTTGTCTTTTGGTGGTTTTTTACATTCTCCAATAAGATGATTCGGGTTGTCACATCTAAAGCATTTTCTATCACTTTTACCGTTCTTGTCATCACGGCTTCTTTAGAATGTCTTTTTGTCGTTTCGAGGTTGTCTTATGAATCTACCTCTTCTCTTAAAGAACTTCTTGAAGTCTCTTACCGCCATGGCGTATTCTTCATCTTCACTTTCGGAAGTC
>BQNB010146539.1:0-12685 GCA_026074375.1 Tanacetum coccineum
CATATCGGTCTTTATCGACGACATTTCTAGTTGATTTTTTTTCTAGAAATCAATTCCATCACTTGAGGTGGGTTTATAGCCTCACTTTACTTATTTAACAACACTTTACAAATCTCGAGGTGAGATACATGCTTTGTTTTATATTTGGATGCAAGTACTCTTTTAAACATGTTACGAGTTGCCTAAGTAGCGATAACCCATTATGCCCACTATCATAAACTATTAATTACATGGAGTAAGCGCGTGTGTTATAAATAGATCTATTTGGGATTGACAATCCCCATCCGGGTAAGTCATACTTACTTGTCAAACGGACGTATACAATATTGGAAACATTGGATGTTGTGGGTTGAGCATCTACATTGGGTACAATTTTGTGTATTAAATTACATACATTGTTAAGTTTCAGTGTCATGAGCTTAAGGCAATCGTAATTATATTTTGTGATTCTGTATGGGATACATTATTTCACACATTGAACTCTTGTGGTCTAACATTTATACATACATAAACCTATGAAGTCACCAACTTTATGTTGACACTTTTAAGCGTGTATTTCTCAGGTGATTAGGATGCTTGACATAACTGATGTGCATTGGAGTCTAAATTTTACAAGAGTACATTCATGGATTTATACATATATTCAAACTATCATTCTTCGTTGTACTATTTTAGGTCTTTCATATTGCTGCAAACTATTGGGACACATGTTGTAACTTATTTATTTGAATCAAATCAATGAGTGCTTTTCAAACGACTCATTTAGAGGTCGTTCTCTCATATCTTGTGCAATATATCCATGAAGTAACACCCCCTTACATATTTCCGCTGTGACCTATTTTGGGGGTGTTACAGTATATAAGTTGTCTCAAACATCCCCTACATTACAGGTCCCGTAAAAATATTTTGAGATGTTAAAACTCTAATATTATTATAGTAGATGTCATTACGGAAAATTTGATATAAAGAACACTAAAATCAGGCTTAAAATGAGCAAGTTATGGTCAAAACAAGTTTGGTAACTAATTCGGCAAAAGCAGTTTTTTTAATCTTCTATATTATACTTATATAAACCTTTTGATTGTCACATCAATTATGTCTTCGTCTCCGTCTCATGTTAGCGTTACATACACCTCCATATCTAGTGACGATGATTTACCATCATGGGGTATCCCTTTGATGGATGCTTACGAGTCCGACCCTGAGGCACCTAAGGTTGCTCACATTTCCAGTGCATGCCCACTTTTCACCAGTTCATGCTCCTGTGTACCCGGAGTATCTTGCTCACCATCGGATGACGACGTAGAGCCAGACTGTGGCTTAACTCTTCCCACCATCCCTATCACTACGCCCTCTCACTAGTTTATATGCGGACTCCAAGCCTTTGAGGAGGAGGAGGAAGAGCCCTAGCTCCGTCCCTCTTTGCATTAACTGTCACCGGATTCTGTTCCTCATCTAATGAGACGGAAAACCATTCGAGGAGGGTAATGAACTGCTGCCTACCCACCCATCACTTGTTTCTCCACATATTTTTGTGGTTCTACTTATCCCAGACCAGACTCGTAAGAGCATGAAAGGTGTGCGCCCTCAGCCACCCCTACCTCATCCATTAAGGCACGCATTTTCCGAGTAACGCTGAATGCACCACACCTTTTCATCACCACCACCATCTCTATTATCACCCCTATCATCTCCATTACCTAGGATTCCATCGCCGCCATTGCTACTACGATCACCTACCCGTAGAGACATTGTTCTCAAGGCTGACATGCCGCCTCAAAAGAGAGCTAGATTTGTTGATCCATCTCGTAGGTTCGAGATTAGAGAGAGTTCAGAAGCCACTGCTGCTAGACAGCTCGGGTCTGCTTTGACCCGAGGTACTGAGTTGGGATTTATTAGTGTAGAGGAGGTCAGGAGAGTTGTGACTGGATATTGCGCCAGGCATAGGCATGTAGCGAGGAGTTTCATAGCGTCACCAGGACGCTCAGAATGACAGAGCCGTTACTACAGGCTGTATTTTTACACTTGAGAGGGAGATGCGATATATCGCCATATGGCTATGTTTGATATCAGGAGGCCACATAGTACGACAGGCTTGGATCACTTCATGGATTATATTCCGTGGTTGAAGGCTAAGATCAGAGTGTCACAGGCTAAGACCAAAGTATTGCAGCAGTTAGAGGCGAGATGACCATGACATGTGGAACAGGAGCAGTGGGAGTATCTCAAGGATCTAGAGTGTGTAGAGATCCCGAGCGTCATAATGCACCAGCAGATGTCGGCAGTAGTTGTTAGGATTGTATCATGTATTAGCTATGTTGTATAGCCTGCTGAAGTTTTATGGGTAACTCCCAGCTAGTAGGCTCGTTAGGATGTTCGGTTTCTAAAAGGGAGCCCATGACAAGGTATAATTTTGAAAAGCAAATATGATTTTCAATTACGCGGGCGATGTGACATTGATTGAGCAGGTTTCCCTTTAACAAGGCGATCCTTAACAGGATGGTTGGTCTATCTAGGGGATTCTTCAGTTTCATGAAAAACAAAGAAACAACACACTGTTTCGCGCTCTTCGGCTGAGGCAAAATATCAGTCCATGGCCTTAACAACCGGTTAACTAAAATGGTTAAAAGGCATTTTAAAGAGTCTTGGTATAGATCATGCCCAACCAATGATACTTTACTGTGATAGTTAGACGGCATTGCATATATCTTGCCAATCTAGTTGTTCATGAACTGAACAAAACATATTGCGGTGGACTGTCATTACATTCGTGATGAGAATTGTTTGTGGATTCTTGTTGCTCGACAGTACCCAGAAAGAAAAAATTGCAGATGTTTTTACTAAAACTCTTGTAAGTACAATTTGATTTATCTACTTTGCATGTTGGGGTGTTAAAATTTTTACATACCAACTTCGGGGGGGAGGGTATTGAGTGAAAGTAAGTCAAATCTTCTATTATAGAATTGATATTATTTAGAAGATGTGTTAAATCTTCTATTATAGGAATTGATATTATTTAATTATCTTATATTGATAATAAGCTTCTTGTCCAAGCTAAATATCTTGTATAAATACTAATTGGAAGAACAATAATAAAGCAAGTCATTTATCACTTATTATCTTTTTATCATTAGTTGTATAAAATGAAGTTGAAATTATAA
The DNA here is from genome assembly GCA_026074375.1 of Tanacetum coccineum. Classification (NCBI taxonomy): domain Eukaryota; kingdom Viridiplantae; phylum Streptophyta; class Magnoliopsida; order Asterales; family Asteraceae; genus Tanacetum; species Tanacetum coccineum. The sequence continues at coordinate 3,162 of BQNB010146539.1, forward strand.
AAGATTTTGGGTTTTGAAATTTGAATAGCGAATCTAGGAGTTTAATGAAATATGGTCTTAAGGATAATATGTTATTTTGAGAACAAATTCATTGGGGAGAGAAGATAAGACATGTTTTAGTCAATTTCGTGGTAAGTTAGTAAGATTGGTAAAATTTGAAATTTTTTAAGCGTCAGGAAAATTTACAAAATATGTTGCGTAGTTTTATAAATTTAAAAAAATATGTTACGTATCTTTATCTTTCAAGAAATTTTATTATTTTAGTTTATTAGAAATTAGTTAAAGGTTGTGGACTTGTGGTAAAAAAAGAAAACAATTATATTCTTTTGTTGCTGGGCTGATTAATTTCTGTATCAAGGCTAGTTAATAACGTCACCTTTAACTTTTATATTTTGGTAAAAATCAGGTTCTAGAAAATGGCGCGCTATAGCTGCGTCATAGGGAGGTGTGACTCTTCACGTTATAAAACAGGCAGAGTCGTCTCTAGGCGTGGCGTGCAATAAAGCGCGATAAGGCGTGATAAAGCGCGCTATAGCGCGCCTTTTTTGAAGCTTTTAAAAGATTTCATGGACTTGAGCTTATTTACAAGTATTTATGATTTGGGTTGTATGAGATTCGGTCTTAGTAAACCTCGAACTTCAATTTTAAAGCCTAATAACCCTATTATTGACCACTCTATTAATAATTTTTTACCACTTTGAGTCACGCTTTTAAAAACGGCTTACGCACGCCTCACGCTAAAGCTTGAGACTTGGCTATGCCGCCACGCCACGCTTCACGCTATTTATAACCTTGGTAAAAATAAAACAGTTTCGAAGAATAATAATGTCTGTATTATGCATTTTGTTTCTGTAAACATAAATAAATTAGGCTTAGCAATGCATTTCAATTCAATATTTGGACAACGAGAAGAATATTTGAAGAATCGGAATTCAGCCTCAGGGTCTTGCCAACAACAGTTAGATTATAATTAGGATGACATGTGGGTATAATTGGCATGAGTACTTTTTAACGTGTTACTCGTTACTCACGTTGTTTTTTATAACCGTCACCTGCTCGTACCGTGATGGGTAACAATTTTTTTTACCCATGTTACATGGACCGCGGTTGACCCATTGTTGCGGTAAACCGTGGGTTTGTGAAACGTAACATTTATACATATGTTTTTGAATGTTTTGAAATCAAATTTTATAAGAAAATACATAAGTTACAATATATTGATAAATATGAGCGCAATTGGTTAACTATCCATTAATTATACTATATAATTAAAGAGAGAGATCGTTCCCCCGAGGTCTTTTAATGCACCCCCATTCAAAGCATTAAATGCAACCCGGCCTGAACCCATAAACCCGCCGGAAACCCGCCGAAAACCGTAACTTCGACCCTAACCCGCCGGACTTTACCGGTCCATACCTGTTTTAATAATAACCCGGTACTCCTTCTGATGGCCATGGTGACGTACCCTGGATACGTGTTCTCTCTCCCCTTTCTCTCTTCCACCGTCCCACCGTCCCATAAATAACCTTTTCTCTTCTTCCTCTTCACCTTTCCATCTCTCTCTCTCTAATCCACAAAACCAGTAACCCTAATTAAGATGTCGGTTTGGTATTTACATACGGTGGTTTTGTCTGTCCCTCTCTTTAATACACAAAAAAACCAGTAACCCTAATTATATTTTGGGGGGTATTTTGTTATTTCTGTAGTTTTTATAAATTTTTAGTGCTTTTTCTGAACTTTAGTTTTTTTGTTTGTAGTTCGTGTCATTTGATTTTCGACTATTGGGAGTGTGGTGGTTGCCGGCTGCCGCTGAAAATCAGGGGAGGGTTATCAATCTTTGCTGGTATGTGGTATTATAGATTCAGATGTTTTGTTTTGATTTTTGGGAAAAAATATTATTTTCATTTTGGTTTACATTCTATTTTCAACTAGTTTTTTATAGGTTTTGCCATAATACTGACTATGTAACGGGGTAAACCCTATACCCAAATAAAATTTTATCCAAAAACAGGAAGATGATTTAGTATGTGGTTTTTAGGTTTACAGTCTTTTATTTATTTTTCTGTTTATATTGTTTTTTTTCGGTTTATTAAATGGTTTGAAATGTTTGTGGGTTGTGTAGCCTTTAAAAGGTTCGAAGTTTAATCTGATTTTTTTTGGTGTTTGGTTTATTAAATTTTTTTTCGTGCTGTGAATTGAGCGTTGTTTGTGGTTTAATTTATGTGGAATTTGAGTTTTCTGTTGTTAATTTTGAAATTAGGTTTTTGTAAAAATTTGGGGGGCTTTATGTCAAAAGGATGGCGGAATACTGGGAAGAGCAGATTCCCTGAGATGGAGGAGAGGTATGTTGATGGTTTGTTGATTTTTGTGTTCTTTTTTGTTGTTTTAGATATTTGATTTAATATTTTGATCATACGCGGTTGTGATTGCGGCCTTTGTAATTGTTGCCGAGAGATAAGCAGATTATAAACTGAAAAAATGTGAGCTTTTAGCAGATTATAAACTGAAAAAATGTGAGCTTTTATTGGCTCTTACTAATCTTAGTAAGCCGATAAGCCCTTATTAATATGGAGTAATTTGGATTACCTATAGAGCATAAGATTTATGGGCTTATTCGGCTTACTAAGCTTGAAAAAGCCAATAAAGCTCGCATTTTTTGGCTTAGAGTTGATTATCTACTTGAGCAGGGCTCAAGTGCATAATCTCAGTATAATAAGCTGAAAATGTGAGTTTATATCGGCTTTTACAAATCTTAATAAGCTGATAAGCTCATAAAATAAGCTAACACAAAACACCCTTTTAATATATTAGTTTTTATTTATGTTAAGGGGGTCTTTGGGATTCATTATGTTTTATGGCCAAAAATTAAGTATTTTTTGAGATAGTGTTTGGATTTTACTTACGGAAAACTGCTTTTCTGCTTATTAATAAGCCCAAAAGCAGAACAAATAGCAATCCCAAACACCACTAAACTTTCCAACATTTTCAATATGTTTATAGCAAATGATTTTTTGTTCAATTTTGTATGCTTATCTATATGATATTGTTTTTGTTGTAAGCGTGAACGTTGAGAAGGCCTTGGATTCGTTTTTGAAAGGGGCGGCGTGTGGGTCGACACTCGCGATGGTGGATACGGGGTTGGTGTATTGGGAGATTGGGAAGAAGGATGAAGGTGTAAGGATGTATAAAAGAGTTGTTGAACTTGGTGATCCTGCCGGGCAATGTAATTTGGGGATTTCTTATCTTCAAGGTAAGTTGGTCTTTTTTTTAATTGTGTTTGAGAACTGTTGACTCTGTATTATTGGGGTGTGTTTGGGATTGCTTAGTTTTGTGTCATCCAATGTGCCTTTGCTTATTTTCCGATAAATTTAGCAGTTTATTAGATAGTCTATTACAAATTATTGTATTAAATATAAGTATTGTTGCAACTTTTACAACATAAGCAAATCTAGACACTATTTTATTAGGTGTTCAATATAAGCAGATTATAAGTACTTATTTATACGTAGAAAAAGGTGTTCAATATAAGCGAATCTAGACACTATTTTATTAGGTGACTATTTGTAATCGACGGGCATCACTTTATCTTAACAAGCTTTTTTGAAGCTTTTTGTTTTTAGAAAAAATCTCCTAAAAAGAAGCAGGCTGTTAGTTTGAATAAAAACTAAACGCTGGGCTGTGAAATTGCAATAATCAGACTTAGACCCTCATCCAAACACACCGGGAAGAAGCTCCCTTTTTTATTTTAGAAATGAAAGGGAAAATTTTTCGTCATTGACGGGTCATTTTTGCAGTTCAGTGTGATTTTTGTTTTCTGAACTACAAATTTTCTTGCAGTGAAAAGAGCAGAAGCGGCTGCAAGAAGAGGCAGACAAGGAGGAAAAACGCCGTGCGATTGAAATGATATAACAGTTGAAAAAGCAACAAGAAGAAGCGGAGAAAGAGGAGAAATGTGCAGTTCTCATTTGTTCTTCAGGTTAGTCTCCTACTTCATTATATTTCACATATTGTTAGAAGAATTACTATATGCGATGCATATTCTTTCTGTACCCTCATAGATTAAAAAAATGTGTTAAAATGTAAAATCAATATTTTTGTTGGTATAAGATAAAAAGATGCTTAATATGATGTGTCTAAATAGTATTAAACCAAATTTGATGCAATTATCAGCAAGATGAGTAGTGTTATAGTAAACTTTACAAATTTACACATGATTTGTAATCTTGGTTTCATGGTTTGAGATGTATTTTACAACATAATATTAAGACAATCTTTATATCTTTTATTGCAAGCTGCAAAATTAGAGTGATGGTGTAAGTTTAGGAGAAAAGCATGCATTGAAATCCAGAATAGGAAAAAGAGTAAAGTTCAACAGGTATTATACATTGTAACAGAGAAAAGGAGCACTTGTTATAAAGGTAGATATAGCTGGACCTGAGACAACTCATTTACTTGAAACTGAGATAAAATGGGGTTTATGTACATTATTTTACAATCTTGTTGCGGTATTTGTATGTTTTTGAGAACATATTTGAAGAAATACTCTAGCAATAGACAATAAAAAATATTACAGCAAGCTTCCTAGCTACAAGCATGGATTAATCTGCTACTCCAAGTAAACCATTAGGATTATGCCTATAATTTAATGATCCATGATAATCCAATACTAGAAAACACTTTGATTTTTACGCAAAATGGTGTAAACATATGGAGCAGAGAGTAGTGTTGCGAGACAAACATGGTGAAGAGCATACATCTTCGTTTTGATAAGAGAATGCAGGAATATAGTAGTTGAAGGAAAACACCAAAATAGTACATGAGAGGTTGTTTATTTGAGTAAACAGGCGGCTCTAACTTGAAGCCTACGCGCTGTTAGCATAAAAAATAGTTTATCAAGAATATTCAAGTCTTAAATTCTGTTACAGAAAGATCATATATTAATATAATTTTGTTTAAATGCAAGTATTACAGATGCTATACAAAGAAGCGATAAAATATAAATGTTATCGTCCCATGCTCTAATTGCTGGTGTTTGGCTGCTATTAAAATGCATGTTGTATAGCATACACGACACAACTCTTGCAACTGCTTCTAATACTACTTAGGCTTTTGCTTTGCGGCTTCATGATTTCAAACCCCCCAATGGAAATACAATCTGTTGAAAACACACTTTTTTTCATCGAGATTTTTACTCACCATTTTTTGTTTTAATCGGCTTTTTTTCCCTTTTTATGTACAGAGTGTCAGTTAGCAGCCAGGCTAACAAAATTCAAGTGGTGGCAACATGTTAAATATGATGCATGTCAGTTATTGGTGCTTTTTTTTGCTTATGCGTTATTCTTCTACAGCTTTGCTTATTAGTGTTTGTTTCTCATGTTTGATACTTTTGAATTGCTCAGGTGTTGACCAACATTTGGAAAATCAAGGCCAAACAACATTAGTTGGACGATCTGATCTTTGGCGCGATGTGAGAAGTCTTTATGGCTGAAGGTAACTATTTGTTTTTAAATTCTCCTAAATTGATGCTTATTGTTTTGCTCCAGGAGCTGAACTTTTTTGGGTTGTTCCTTTGTTCACAGATTCTCACGTCTGCGGGTACTTCAACTTTAAACCACCATAAATATAACCCGTGTAAACACTCATACCAATGTAACCACAGGCCAGGGAGGCAACCTTTTTAGAAAGTGCTCATGTTAACAGAGTTAGAAATACGCAGCCTGTACAGAGTCAGCTCCCAAATTCAGCATCTCTTATCCTTGAAGGTAATTATTTGTTTTCAAATTTCCTTATTACATGCTCACTGTTCGCTATTGGTAATAACTTTTTTGGGCTGTTCCATTTGTTTGTCCACATATTCTACTCGCGCCGGTACTTCAGCTTCAAACCAGCGTAAAAGACATGAAAACGCTTAAGCAGGATCAGCGGCAGCTGAACGGCCTTCACTTGCAAAGGGTGCGGCGCTCTACCACAGCCGCTACAAATAGTCGACGGACCACGATTACACTTGGCAAGAAGACGAACGTTTTCAGCTCACAGTGGAGTGTAAGCATTTTGTTAATATCAAGCGTTGTTTTGATCAAGTCATTAATTACAGTTGTTATCGTGATGTAATTTGCTCTGTATCAATTAATGTTGATTTCCAATCACTGGATGCAGGATCCTTCTCGGTTTATGACGACCAAAGCGACTATGATCAGCAATGTTGCCAGTGTGTGCATAATGAACCTGCAGTGCTTGCCGTCGGTTCTCCTAAGAGTGAGCGTTGTTTGTTTTACTTCAACTCTTTTTAGAGGTTTTGTGAATTGCTATCTGGGATCTCGCACCTTTTCATAGATGTCAAGGTCACTGAATATTTTCATGAGATAGGCGTAAAAAAATGTAACAGGTTATTTTATTTTTTAGTTTATCTAACGATGTGGTTTATTCGTATATGTGTTTGTTCAGAGTTACCACATGTTGAACTCGGAGGATCATGCCAATTTTTTGAAGAAAAATAACGGAAACCCTACTGAGTGCAGACCTGATATTTCTCATCAGGTTAGTGATCGTAAATCTGCCATTCTTGGTTTGCCTTAGAAAATGTTACAGTTGAAAGTGGTCTGAAATTTAATTGCCACCTTACTTCAAACTGATTAAGATGGGTTATCTCTTTAAACTGAAGGTTCAAAATAGAATCGGCTAACAAACATGTACAATTTTTGTTTCTATGTAAAGTTCAGTCTATTCACGAGTCATAAGAACTTTTGGTGCAAGTGACAAATTCTCAATTTCGTTTTATAATTGTTTTATTGGTCTTTTTTTTGCAGACGCTTGCTGCCTTCAGAAGACGGACTTAAAGACAAGATATTGAATGGGTCGATATGGGTTCAGCTCTTCGATTATATTATATCGAGCAAGCTCTTTCCAAAGATCACTTGGAATCCTCTTTTTTGTTTTGTTTTGTATCAGGGAAAAATGATCCGTGAAATAATTTATTCTGATTCTTTATTGAAGTGTGACTATGGGTCGGGTGATAGGTTGAAACGAGTCACTTAGAATGGATTTGAAATGCGAATAATCAAGTTCTGTTGACGCGTGATTTCTCCATTATTTGGTTATTCCATGAATAAAATGAGTTATAAAGTATTAACATGACATGGATTATTTTTGTCTTTTTATTAGTTAAGCATTGTTGAGGCCAACTATGTCATCTTTCTCTTTTTATTAGTTAACTATGGCTTTACATAAAACAAGAGGAGTGAGCTCAAGGACATCAAATTCCCAGGTGGTTATACATCACCTGTTTTGAAGGTGAGATCTTTCCTAAATTTGCTTCATGATTTCTATTTGGTTAAAAAAGAAAGCTGTAAAAAGCTTTATGCCATATGTGTACTTGATCAGACAGTAATAAGAAAACAAATTACCAATCGGCGACTGATAGCTGAAGGACGTTATCAGGATAGCCTTGGATCAGGTCCACCCAAAGATCAAGTGAGTGCGAGTTGGCTGCTTTCTATGCTGGCTTCCATGGTATGTCCATAAATTTCGATATTTGATTTCTCGATTACAGATATGGACTTCTATCTGATCATCTACTAACGACCTTACATTACATAGTTAAATGTGTACCTTTATCGATATAACCCTAAGAATAAACCTTCTTAGAAGTCGATCAAAGCAAGAAACCCTTCAAAAAACAAAACCCTTTCTTACTCATATATCGATCGAACCATGGGCAAAAAACCGTCCAACAAATCGACAACCCTTGAATAAGGAAAGTAATCTACGCTTTTTGAAGTAACCCTTGTCGTACTTTTATTTTTGCAAAACAATTTCTTGTAACCTAAGAAACCTTGCAACCTCGACAAGTCTTGGACTTATTCTCCGACCCTTTGTTTATTCTGATAACCTTGTGATATAAACCTCACAACACCGAATCAAACAAAGTACCTTGTGCGAAAACTCCCTTAAGTCTTCTACACCTTGTCACGGACCCGAACAATCGAAGAACTCAAGAACCTTTACGTGTCGATACCCTATATTTGTTGACGTCAAAAAACCTCAACACCAAGAACTTTTGTTGTTGAGAACCTGGTAGCCCAAACAGAATAGAACCCTCCTGTTCCTTCTAGAAAAACTAAACAATAAAGACCTCTTCTTGATTAATCCTAGTTAACCAGAGAACCCGTGAACCTGAGCTCTGATACCACTTATAGGATTCGATCACCCTACAACCTGGTTACTAGTGCGGAATAAATCCGATCTTGAAGACGAACACACCCCAGCAGATTATGTATGACAGAAAAGAAAAGGATGCACAAGAATATAACCCTCAATATTATATGTTTATTGAGTAAGGAAAAGAATGAAGTACAACCCCCCCCCCCTCCCCCTCACTTCTTTATTGTAGAGATGAGGGGGAGAGAACAAACAGGTTAGAAGAATTAATGTGTGTATCCCTTCCCCCCTTACCTCCTTTTATAGAGATGAGGGGGAGGATGGGCTTGGGCCGTAGAGAAACCCAATATATGGCTATAATTAGAGCTAAATTTACACTAACCCCCTAACCTATTGACTGAAGTGAATACTATATCTAACAAAAACAATGAAGAAAAACATACCAGAGATATTACAGCATCTCGTACTTTCCCATTCACCTCTTGGTATACCAAAATCACCGCCCCGATTGAAGCCTCTTCCATCACTACAGAAGTTTCCACGTCTCCTCACGACCTTGTTCCTAAATCCAGTCCACGTCCTCCTGAGACAAAAGATAAAGAAGGGAAAAACATGTAAAAAAACAAAGCACACCATTGATCAGTTTTTAAAAAGAAACACACCGACACTTTTTTTCAAGCATTATAAGTTATGCTTGGTATCTTCAGCAACGTAAAAAGTATAGATAACTAAATAGATGTGACAAATGGATCTATCGGGCATGTTTCTAGAAAGTCAGACGTGTTATACTAACAAACCTAACAAATAAGCAACAGGTAAAAAAAACTTCCTAAATTTATTTATTTATTAAATGATAACAAAAAATTATAGTCTCTTAACAGATTAAGGCTATTAATCCACATAAATCAACAAAAAGAATAAAAAAATGACTCATGCGTGACCAATTCATCAAGAAAAAATAAAATTTTCGACGCCAACCAAGGTGGTTGCAATTTTTTATGTTGAAACGGTCATGGTGAAGTTATCTGGTGGTGGTAAACTGGTAATATTAAAAAAGACGAATAAGTTTTAATGAATAAAATACACAAAAATGCATACCTCAGTCGCTTTTTGAACAGCCTGAGGCGCCTCAAATTCAACAAATCCAAGGCACAATCCCTGTTGCTAACAAATGAGTTTCAAGAAAAATAAAAAGTAACAACATCATCAAAGTGTCAATAAGAAGTGGAAACACATCCTGTTGCTTCGAAATTGAATGCCATCAGTAGATAACATATAATAACAAATGACATGATCATAATATGGTGTTATTAAATCAAAGGTGTTGCTGGAAAATAAGTACAGATTAGCCAATTGAGGTATGTTTT
>BQNB010146540.1:3616-16561 GCA_026074375.1 Tanacetum coccineum
GTGGTCCAAAAACAAGAAGGAATGGGCAGATATACAGTAAGCAGATATGGAAGAAGATGATGCAAGAGAGAGAATATTTATGAGTTTGGTTTGGGTACCCCTATTGGTACCTCTGGCCTATGAACAGTGCCCAAAAGGTACAAAAGATTCTTTTTGTACCTCCTTTTTACAGTCCAACGCAGTTTTTTATCAGTTTCTGTTTCGTAATTTTTGACAGTTTCATACTTTTGACCTGTTAAACTTTATATTTTTCGTTCCGTTTTTTCCGTGTCACAGTTTTATAACATATACAAAATTATAAAAATATAAAAAAAATAAAATACAAAAAAAAAACCAGAAAAAACCCGGGAGGTACAAATGGTGATTTAGGGGGTACATATATCATAAGCCGTTTGGTTTATGTAAGATGAGAGTTTAGTTAGTTTGTAATGTAATGTGTACAGTGTACTTTGTGTGTTAGTTTGTGACGGTATATTCAAATCTAATGAGGTTTGAATAAGGATAAATTTGGGAAATGGTGTAAAGTTGTACAGTTGTACCTCACTGGTTTTAATTTTTGCTGAGATAATATTTTCAGGAAACTTTGACTCAAGATTAGACTTAGAGTAAATTGCATAAATAGTCTTTAAAGTATGGCAAAATTGCATGTTTTGTCTTAAACTTTTAGAAATTGCAAAGACCGTCCTTGTAGCAAACTTTTGGGGCATGAATCGTCTCTGGCTTCAAACGACGTTAAGTGAATTTCATTAGTATTCACATGTTAACTTTTTTGGAAAACGACCGTTGCAGCGTCCATCGTTTATATTAACAGCCATTTATAATTTAAATATTTTCGGCCTATTTAAAGTTTTTGATTTTTATATACGTTCTTATATACGTATTTATAAAAACATATATCTTCTCATATACGTTTTTATACACGTTCTTATATACTTTTCATACGGTTTTATATACGTTTTTTTGTATGCCTTTTTATATTAATTTTTTTATACATTTTTATATACGCTCTTATATACTTTTTATACGTTATTATTGCTTTTATACAAACGGACGTGTTTATATACTATTTATACGTTTTTATATAAGTTTTTGTATACATTATTATATACATTTTTATATACGTTTTTATACATGTTCTTATATACTTTTTATACGCTTTTATATAGGTTTTTTATACGTGTTTATATACGTTATTTATACGTTTTTTATGCTTTTATACAAACAGCCGTTTTTATATACTTTTATACTTTTCATATAAGTTTTTGTATACATTTTGTATACGTTATTATATACGGCCGTTTATATAATAGCATAAAAACGTATACAAAACGGCCGTTTATATAATAGCATAAAAACGTATACAAAACGTATATAAAAACGTATATAATAACGTATACAAAAACTTATCAGTACAAGGAAAAAAGGCTTTAATGACGAATGAAAAATCGTTATTAATAGAGGAAAATTCGTCACTAAACAAGCTTAATGACGAAAGTCGACGTCGTCACTTGTCGTCACAATAGCTCCGTCACAAAATTATTAGTGACGAAATTGAATTTGACACTAAATTAGTGACGAAATAAAATCGTCATTTAAGGGTGTGTGACAACCCATTTCTTTACTTGATTTCATCACTAAAGTGGCTAAAATCGTCATTATTTGATGGAATTAGTGACGAAAGAAAAGCGTCATTATTTGGGTGAACCTAACGGGACCTTAACGTCCAATAGTGACGAAATACGTCGTCACTAAAAAAGAGCATATAACAAAAAAAAATCTGCAGTGGAGTAATTTTTATTACATTTCATAAATGTTTTTGCAAATGAACTCAAATCTAAAAATCTGTAGCAACAAGTCAAACATATTAACTTATTCACAGATACTAGTTTTATTCACGAAACCTACATGCTCGAAATTCAACACAAACCGAACCAATAACCTACGAAACCTTCTTCAGCTTGTTTTAGAGATGCATACTCGATCAACTTACTTCTTCAGCTTGTTTTAGAGATGCAACCTTTCCAGTTCCAGTAGCCCAAACTGGCTCATAAGTCAAAACAACGCTATCCCAGCTTGAAATTTTATCTGCAACATATTAAAAATGTCAATCTGGTGAATTGAAACATGACACTATTACTACATTGCTTAATGTTTTGGGGTTGAGCAAGTCAAATAGATATGTAAACCAGGTAACTATTGTTTAATATAGAATTTTGTAGGTTCTATGGATTAAAACTATACTTTGAACAACTTTCGACCTTGTTACCCATTTGACCCGTTGTCTTTTTCAGTTAAAATTTACCTTTTAATGATTTGACCCATTAGTTATAGATCAAGCATAACTCAAACTGACCCATTCATAAGTAACTGAATCAAAATTGGCCACTAACTGCTGGCATCAAATGCACTAATGTGTGAGAATCAAAATTTAAACATGTTGTAAATAATGTTGATGTCAATTATGTAGGAAACTGTAGCAACAGTCTTGCTTATCCTATTATTCTTGAGGTTATGAGCGGGTGGAGAAGCATGTCTATGATGAAAATTATAGGATATAGGATTCAAACCTTGTGCCAATAAAGCTGTCATGGGAACTCAGTTGCAGATGGGCGTGGTCTCTGACCATAACGTTTAATACTTCCTATGGAGCCAATTGCTTTGGTTGATATCTTATAGCGCTTCTTGTAGTGATAATGATAATATGCGATTAACGTTGTTACAATTTTCAATGTACTAAATGAGGATTCATAGGGAGTCATTTGAACGCGGGTAAGGAATTATAAGACACAATGTTAAATCCAATATTAAAAATCGTATAACTTGAATTATAGAGAATACAAATAAGCTCAGTAATACAAACCTGCTGTTGTAATCATAAAACTCTTCTAGTTCAGCCTCTTCTTCATCATCGTCACCATAGTGTACTTTGCCAGTGATAATATATGTGATTTTGAAACGTTTATTGCGTGACATATCATTAATAGCTGATGTAAAAAGTAATTTCCTTTATCACTATTTTAAGGGGTGTTTGGACATAGAACTGAAATGGGTATGGAACACGAACCGTTGGCTAAGTGGTTGAAGGATTGGCTTATTTTAGTAGGCGAGAATGAACACGGATCAAAGGGTACTTTGTGTTCGGCTTGCAATTTCTTGCTGCATGTCTAGCCAGGCTTGACAAACTGTCATATAAAAGATTAATATCTTCCCAGCAGTCAAATTTTTAAATTGAACACGCGTAAGGTAAATAGAGACTCCCATCATTTGCAATTTGGTAAACAAAAGATAACTGAATTTCCACTTAAAGACGCCAGAAACATTAACCCCAAAAACTAACTCAACACCAGATCCTATTAATAAAAGACGCCAATGGAAAGGACGTGAAAATAAAAACAAACTTGCAGATAGAAACTTCAGACTAGATAAAATTAGAAAACAAACGAACCATGTAGTGCTTAAGCGTATCCCACTGGTCATTGCCTTTGGAACGTTGTGCTGCAGGAGCAACCTCATCCTTTGATGCTACGAGCAGACCATGTTTGTTGGTATCATTCCTGGAATTTATACGAAAAATTATTGATTTTAACAGTCGGTGTGAAGATTATACTAACTGAAATTAATGACTGGTAGGACCAAGCTTGAAAAGATCACTTGGCTTCAAAGTAGCTTTGAGCCCTTGACTAATAAATGAATATTTGACAGACTATTCTATCACTCAAAAGTCAAAACCGATTAAATGTAAAAACAAAAAAAATTTTTTTTTTTCTCAACTTATAACAACCATGAATCAAAGTCCTATAGCTGTATACTAACTGATTATCATTATACAGATGCTTGATGCTATTTACATCACAAAATCAAAACCTCGTTGATTCCTAATTTTTACCTTTTCTTCTTAAAAAAATTATCTAGATCTTAAACCTACGAGTGATATATATAAGACATTACCAATTAAATCGGGCTGTATTCTATTATTAACAGATCAAAGAGGTATATGACTAACAATTAGCCAAAAATGGAAATGTAACATTGACCTACTGAGCTTCACTTTCATGTCACTTGATCTGAGAAAAGTAACTATCATCTATGTGGTTGCAAAGCGATAGAAAATTAAGCAGCAGTATCGAGAAGCCACCATATAGAAATAAAGACAAAACCAAAACACGGTACTGATAAAGAATTCAAGTGCTTACCTGCTGAGATCCCAAACCATTAGTCGTCTGCCAAGACAGCAAGAAGCTAATATTGTCTCATTCTGTGGATTCCATCCAACTTGAACATTCCTCCCGTTTGTAACTATATTAAGATTTTAAGTGGCAGCCAGAAACATTAACGATTTTAGGACATTACCGCATTATTTTTGGCTACAACGAAAGTGTGTAAGTGCGAAGTATATTGTGTAGCACAATGGTGTTCCCACCGTCTAATCTCTGAACAATGGTGCTAAGTAAAATAGAATATGCATGTATAGTGATGTTAGTGTTGCTAGACATTTAATCAAACACTTTGTAGGCAATGATTTAATACCCAATGATTAGGCTAATCTCATCAAATTTAATAGTACAAAATTAATCGCTAAACTAAAGCTTTATGAACTAAAAATCAGCAAGCAAAAAACCATAAATTTTAGCCCATAAACGTTATCGATATAAGGTCAGAATCAAATGTACGCAATCAAATTATGTTCATAGACTCAATTACGTAAAAACAACAATCAAACAAGTAAATTAAACACAAATACAAACGAATTAGTCAACGAATATACGACATTTAAGACAACTGACATAATATCTTCGTGCAGAAACAACACTTTAATGAAGCATGGTGACTATGTTAGTTACTGGTATAGTTCAAATTTTGACTTCTGCTTTAGTTTTCGGTTAATTTGTAGATATGAATTATGGGATAATCAATTAAACAATTTATGACCATCCAAATGCTTCAAATGGACCACATGAGCATGAAAGAGCGTAACCTTATCAATTTTGTTAAAAATAATCTGTACCCACTTTAGAACTTATTTCACATACTTAAACAGGCAAGTGTAGTAGAAAGACGAACGTATTTATGTTAAGTAATAATATGTTATAGATGGTAGAATAAACTGTTAAATAAATACCTTATAGTATTGCATATACTCATAGTAAAAACTGTTTATGGGTCTGTCTTCAAACAATTAACATAGCGTAAGTACTAGTAATATGTCGTGTACTGTATAGAATATATAAATATGGGAATCCAAAATGCTCATATTCCAACGTCAGATTTAATGTATTTATAAATCTTTTGAAATTGGTCTGAGTCAATTGATAAGCATATGATTATGTTATTTTCATAAGTCTATTGCCAATATTCAATAATAAATGAGGTAACGGTCTCAACCATGTGATACATTAAATCGGGTCGATTTGGGATCATGGTGATCTCTGTTAGGGTCAAACCGGTTAAGTTAAATGATTTTATAAAAAAGAAATGTGTCAAACCAGGTCACTAAAGTTGAAGTTGTAGTGAAGGTTTGAAAATGTTTACCTGTGGGCCTGTTTCAATGACCTTTATGGGGGAGTTTCTATATGAATGAGGCCTAAACAAAAAACGAAGTGCCTATGTATGTGGACAGGTGACATACTTGATTGATTATACTTTGGTTTAATCAATGGCCCCCTCGAGAAGTACGATAATTGTGCACACCAGTTTGTGGATGTCAATTCACGAACTTGGGTGTCAAAGTGATGGTATTTTTGGAGTAGAAGCCTCTGTACCCTCCCTGCACAAAAACAGATTGTACCATTATTAATGTAAAAAGTTACTTACTAACAACATCTTTTTATTTATATAGTTTTTACAATAAATATTCGAAACGATAACAAGTAACCACAGCTTATATTATCTAAAATAATGTTACCTTATATATTAACACTGAACTACTCAGGCAACAAAGCCCTGGAAGGCTGGAACTTGGCTTAATGCTTATTTCGAACACTTGCATGATAGAATAAAAAAATGACTTGTGATGATATACTTTGAAAGAAGGTTATGTGTGTTGTGTCATATCCTGATATAAGACTTGCTTTGGACGAATATATATCTCTGTTTCATTATCCAATCATGGGAATTCACGATGCAATGTATTGTAAGTGAAATCTAGGGGTTTAGACCAAGTATGCGTAAAGGAAGATTATTATCAAAACTAGTACTAGTGATATATAAAAAAAGGCTTACATCAATCCCAAGAACTTTTGTCACACCATACATGTGATAAAGAGCACACACGATTTCCCTGATGACAGTATTTAAGCCAGGACACAATCCACCACATGTTATGTTAGGCAGTGTGCATACCTCATATTGGTGCAAATAACCTGCAGAAATGCAGTCTCTTTTAGCAAAAAAAGCCAATGTTAAGTTGTTATCTATAGAGGTGTCAAAAATCGGCCGATGAGATCATTTATGTGTTAATTAAACTAGATAAAAAGATGAAGCAAGAACAATCTATGGAAAGAGAGATGCATATCAACAAAAGATAGGACCGACTAAATTACCAAGAAATTTTTAAAAAAGTATAGACATAAATCTGGATATCATTTTTTTGTAACTATACCACAACTTCCCAATACGTGCAAAGCGATGAAACAAGTAACGATGAAACAAGTAACAATTAAACATTCTAAGAAAAACCCCACAAACTGTGCATAAGTTAGGACTGGATGACCATTATGTATGCACGCAACCTGCACAATTATGAAAGGTGATCGAAATTGTCTAGATGGTTTACTTGGGATAAATTATAATATATCTTAATGCGCATGATTGTGTTTATGAGTTCTAAGCTAAGAAGACCATGGTGTCATTAGGATTAGATTCAGAACTCCAAAAGGGACTAGAAACCCTATCTTTGAGACTGATGGCAATAAGAACATTGCAAATGCTAATAGTGGCCACTAACGTGCTTCGGTATATGGGCAAAGATTTGCATTTCTTGTTGGGTCTTGCGACTTAATCTTTATATAACTATTATATACCTTGCACTTTCGCGTGTCAAAATCACGGCTCCATCCATTTAATTATCTAATAAATCCTAAAGCAAGCGCTGCAACCTCAACTCAACTAATTTCATTTCATTCCAGTTGAGCTAAACCATTCAAACCAATAAAACTTATGAAACTAATGCCGGTAAATTACCACTATCCAAGCTTGATTAAAATTATAATGAGCCGGAACTTCATTTTAGTCAAATGTATTAACATGTTCATTCACTATACTTGATATAACTTTATCATTTCATCGAGCACCTTGTCGACAACAATCTGAGAATAACCACAATTCTCACCCGAAACCACATTGAATTAGGGTTGAATCAATTCTAGGCTCAAATAAGCAAATCAAACATAAACAATTAGCATAAATCATGCAGAAATTACAGATTACTAACAAGAGATAATCAACACTAGCTCAAATCAGTTTGTAATAGTTAAAAAAGTATAGATAAGAGATAACCTCATAAAAATTAGGGCTAATAGTGAAACGAGAGATTCAGAAGATGTTAATTATGGCGGAGTGGTGCTACTGTGTGTTTTGGTGTGTGAAATTGAAAGAACGAATGATTTTTATTGTGTTTTTCTTTTTAGTGTGTGATAATCTGATACAAAAAGATATGGAGTGTTTGTTCTAAATTTATGGTTCTATGACGGTTTTTAGTCGATGTTACTGTTCTGAGTGACTTGATTTCTAATTGAAATTGAAGTTCAATAATTGGGTTGTAATGGGAGGTTTGAGTGGGGACCCCCCCCCGTGACGGAACTCTTTTCGTGATGTATTCACTAAGGTCAATATCCGGTTTAGGTCATTGATCTTGTTCCTTGTGATGAAAATTATGACTCTGGCAGGTGGCATTTATTTATAGTAACCCCTTAAAGCCTACATAGTGACCCACAGAATGAAATGTAGTCACTAAATTTTAGTCATTAAAGCACCTTTTTTTTGTAGTGTATATAATTATCAAACATATAAAAAAGTATTTAATACAGTCTGTTTGTACCATAAAAGCATTAAATATCGAACAATCGTTTATAAGAATGTGTAAAAATGTATAAAATATTGGTACTATAAATAAATATATACAACAAACTTACTAAAAAAGTATACATAAATGTTATTATAAGCGTATTAAAATTATTTTTGATCAGGTATAAAAAAGTATAATGTTTTTATAAATACGTATATAAAAACGTATAAAAAAGCGTACAAAACGTATATAAAAAATTAAAAAACTTTAAATATACCGAAAATATTTAAATTACAAACGGCTGTTAGTTTAAAGGATGAACGCTGCAACGATCGTTTTCCAAAAGGGCTAACGTGTAAATACTCACGAAATTCACTTAACGTCATTTGAAGCTAGAGACGACTCATGCCCCAAAAAGATTGCCACAGGGACGATCTTTGCATTTCCAAAAGTTTAGGACGAAACATGCAATTTCGTCAAACTTTATGGACGATTTATGCAATTTACTCTTAGACTTATTTATAACTTGACTTAATTTTGTATCATATTGCTAAAACTATGACACATTTATGTAAACTAACTATATTGCTTTTTTAATGGAAATTACGTCGGGATGTCAATTATTCGTGACACAATTACGTGAACTACCTATATTGCTTCTTTATGACAAATACAATAATTATTGAAAGCAATTCAGAAAATTGCTCGTTAAACTCCCTACACTTCGACACCCATTTCGTTTAATTCTGAAGGTTTCCCGCAGGTCCGCTCTCACCATTCCGAGCACGGTGGTAAGATCGGAAAGATTACGATTGTTTACGGTTCATTCCGAAATCCTTCTTTTTGAAAAAGCTTGTCTATTTGTAATACACGGTTATTTCTACTGTAGCACATGTCATATAAATTATGAAACTATTACGAAGCTATTACGAACATTGATTGATAAAAACGAGGTAATAAGTTTTATTCATTCAAATTATAGCCTTAATTTATTTAATATCAACTTTTTTCTTCCACTTTCATTTCTCAGAGCCAATTCAATTATGATTGTTTATCATTCAATTAATCCCTATAAGTGATTATTGTTTAATTCGAGCCTTATTCTTTCATCATGTATAAGGTTAGTAATATAGTTTATTGCTTTTTTATTATGTTATAACAAATCATTTTTTTTATGTTGTGTTAACTTAGTTAAATTTAGTAATTTATTTTACACTATATTTTTGTTTTGTTCTTATTTGTTGTAGACTAGTTTAGGGTTGAGCAAAACCATCTGAAAACCGAACTGAACAGACAAACCGAGTTGAGCCGAACCGACCGAAATCGAACCGACCATTTTCGGTTCGGTTTTCGGTTTTGTATATTTATATTTTTCGGTTTCGATTTTGTCTGTTCGGTTCGGTTTCGGTTCGGTTCAGGTTAAAAACAAGAAAAATACGCCTAAACTATCTATTCGGTTCGGTTTTTTTGGTTCGGTTATGTTTCGGTTTTTCTAGGTAAACTTCGATTTGGTTTCGGTTCATGTTTTTCTTCAAACTAGGTTTTCGGTTCGGTTCGATTTTTTGGGTTCGGTTCGGTTTTGAACCGATGCTCATCCCTAGACTAGTTGTTAGTGAGGCAAACGTATTTCCCGATAGTATTACATACCGTGGTAATGGATATTTGAAAATTCATAATCAAGTATTTGAAAAGCAAGGTCCGCTCGAACTTAAAATTTGGTTTTCAAATATTTTTTCCTCGATGGAAGAATTCAAGTTTTCATGTGTTTTGATACATGAGTTGCTTCTTCGTAGGGTATGTAAGCAACCAAGACTATATTATGAAGTACATTTTCTCCTTAGTAACAAGGTATGTAGATTTGGGCGTGACGGGTTTTGCCTAATTACCAGGCTAAATTACTCAAAAACACCATCTTATGATGAAACTAAAGCCCTTGACAAGACGAGTCTCTCACTGTTGAATTTTTTAACAACAAAGAAGTAATTAAGTTAAAAAAATGTTTGTTTTGTTGGGTAAACAAAAAATGTTCATGCTAGCGATGAAACACTAAAATTGGTGAATGACGTGGGATTCTTTGAGTTATTCTCATGGGGTAAAAGTGCATTGAACCAGTTGATTAACTCATGTCAACTAGACATACGTAAATATGAAAGTGTTAACAAAGAGAAAAAGTGTTAACAAAGAGAAAAAGTGTTAACAGATGAAGCTACCACGTTCAATACTTTGTCGACTATTTTCTAGTGTATAATAACAATGAAACTGTGTTTATTGATTTTCAGTTGTTTTGTAGGGATTAAATGCCGATGACAAACTGTAGGAAAACATAAGAGGCAGTTTTAATTTTCATTAACAATTAAACTATAAACATGTAGTGGAAGATTAAAACGCTTACAACGATTTTTCATGAGCCAACGATCCATATGCAACTTATACTAATCAAAATAAACACAACAACTTATGAAATAAATGGAAATCTAATGTGTGGAATACGTAGATTGGGGGTGAATACATGTCCGCTTAAAAACTAAAATACTATTGTATCAATTACACGGTCAATGGTGTCGCAATATGAAGAATGTTAAGACTAGTTCTACAATGGCTATACATATGGTAGTAAAACATATCCAATGACTTAACCATAAACACAATATCCACGATACAAACATAATCACAACAATATAAACAACAAGTTAGAAAATCATCTATATAATGCATATGTAAATATAAAGCGATAAATGCAAATATAAGCGTAAAGAGATAAGTAAAAGGAAATGATAACCGGACATGGTGATTTATAAAAGTTCGGTCACGAAGCTCCTCTTCGCCCTACTCCACTCTTTGAGTATCCAACTCTAGAGTTACTTCACTAGTCAACAAGCTCCCTTCTTGGCGGAGAAAACCTTACAAGTTGCTTACATTATTTTCCAACACTAAGCTAGATGTCGAGTTTTTCTTCTGGTACAACCAAACATGTTATGTTTTATGGCCCAATATAACAATCCTTATGTTTTAAGGCTTAAACACATAAACCGCGTCGCTTACATTATTTTCCGACACTAAGCTAGATGTCGAGTCCTAATCTTAGCTAGAACCAATCTACCACTCACACTTGTATTTTGAGGACTAAAATACTAACTGGATCTCACACTTATGTTCCGGACTAACACACTAGCCGGATCTAACCAAACTACTAAAGATTAGAAGACATGGACTCGATCTATATGTAACAAGTGTTACAAATGGACTAACTAGACTACATAACTTCGTATCTTGACGATGCGAAAGTTATTCTCTTGCACTTGAGGAAAGAAGGAAAGGATAAAAGATTGAATCACATTTAAACAAGATTAAACAAGTTAAATGATCAAAGATTTAGAGAGATTTAGTGAGATCTAGAGAGAGAAAGAACTGAAAGAAATTCATGCAAAAGAGTTGTAAAAATAGTTGGAGGTGACCCACTATTTATAGGAGCTGAAAAACTGTCTGTCAGGAAACGGCGGTCCTAGATATATTAGGAGGCCACCGAGATTTAAGGGGGCCGCCCGACATATTTAAGGGACTGCCTCGACAGACGCTCCTGTTTTTGTCTTTTTGTGATGAAGGTGAAATCTGACTAGTTTTAGGGGGGAAATGACCATATTTGAAATTTGAAATTATTACCACATAAAACATTTCTTTATAATTCAAAAATAATTTGTCTAAATAATTTTTGAAAAATTGTTTTGTTATATTTATAAAAATATAAAGTTTAAGACAAAAACTTATTTCTTTGATCATCCTACAAATTTAATGTTGTTTGTATATACCTTATGTGATTTACGTCAGGTGTAAACCAATGTCCGTTTTGATGCATACTTGAGACGTCGAGAGATGTTGATGCATGTATGAATTGATGATTTGTGATTACATGTAACTTGCAAACAAATGTAGATGTTGATGTAGACTTGAGACGTCAAGAGATGTAGATGCATGTATGCATTGATGATTTGTGAGTACGAGTAACTTGCGCACTTTACGTTACGTATTTCAAGTCACATGTTTGTCATCACAAAAACATAAAGAGATCATATAGATTAAATATCGTAATATTTGCACTAACAATCTCCCCCTTTTTGATGATGACAAAATATGTAAACTATAACACATAGTAAAGTTTAAAAGTTACTCGTTTACACTCCCTTCTCCCCCTTTTGTCGAAGCAAAAAGGTATTATGTGGATATGAGAAGAAGATATAAGAAGATGGTATGTGCTCCGGGTATATACGTTGGAGGAATGAGAAGAAGATATAGAAAATAAAGGTGAAGGTGATTGTGTGATTCTTGGATAGTTTAGAAAATGTCATGAGAGGTGAGAAGTAGGGAAGACAAGAGGGTAGGTACTTCGAGTGTATAGGTTGAAGGAATGAGGAAAATGTAGGTGATCCAAGTATATTGGTTGGAGGAATGAGAAGACGACATAAGAAATAAGGTTGAGGTGGTTTTGAAGTGGAGGAGGTGAAGTATTTGGAGTACGAATGAACCCTTAATTGTATTTGATAATCCCCGGTCCTATCTTCCTATAAAGGTGAGCTTGCATCATCCCAGTGAAGTCTTCTATCATCACGGTTTAACCAAATCCATGCTATTTACCCACATATCTCCTAGCTCCCCCTTGCACATTGCATCCCCATGATAACTATATTTCTTGTATATTGACTATAACGGATCCATAAATAAATTACCATCAATGCTTGAGAAGTTCAATGCAATTTAAATGAGTAGAATGCTTGCAAGTGCTCCCCCTTGGTGTATGCTCCCCCTTGTTTGGGGCACCAAGGAATCAAGATATGGAAGTGTGCTACAAAACAAAGTTAGTAGACAAGTGCACATACACACACATACACACACACACACACACACACACACACACACACACACACACACACACACACACACACACACAC